>QODF01000191.1:0-49201 GCA_024372805.1 Oostethus manadensis
ATATAAAAAGTTATATAGAAATTATAGAATATCATATCGAAAATATAGAAACCTATATAGAGAATATATAATAACCAGTAACAGTACTGAATATAGAACTGGACCATATCAGCTGAGAAAGCATTGGAGTGAAGGTGAAGCTCCAGATGTAGTTGTCACTTCTCCAGACCCAGAAGAACTAGTATTTCATTATTTGAGTGCACATCTAACAGGAAATTTGCCTTTCAATGTGAATTTTCAGGTCGGAAATAACAAGACGAGCACGTGTTTTGGTGTACAAGTGAGAGTTAAGCATGTGTGAGTGAACGCAATGCCATCTGTGTTGCGCAACTCCGATTGTGCTATGTGAGTGTTGGTCAAGAAGGCCTTGGAAGTGACACATTAAACTGGAAATGCGCTGAGCTACAAGACTGAGTCTCTAGGTGTAACTCTAGGTGTAATAGTGATATCGCACCGTCGTCCAGGAGAACGTATATTTAAACCCAGAACATTCTTGATGCTAAGCAGCTTTAAAGGCAGGTACTATGTGAAGTACTTGCTACATGTGAAGCAGTCCTCTGTGGCGTCTCCTCTTTGAACGTCCGCCACCTTTTTGGTGTCAAGAGGATTAAGAGAGAGCAGAGTCGCAGTCAAACTTCTCCACATTCCATTTTACATCCCCCCCTTCTCGTTTACCTTTTAAGCCAGCAACTTCTTCCTCCCGCCCGCTCATCCGTCCAAAGCTGCGTCAGACTCATTAGTTCTACTCAACTCAGCCTCGTGCGAGCCGGACTCCAGCGCTCGGCCCGGTAATATGGCTTTAGCGCACCGATGAGGGTATAATTAGGACAAAATAATGAGGAGCAGGCAGCGTGGTGCGCTCCCATTTGGGCCCAGTTATTTGTCAGCGGGAGTCGTCGTGTGCCGCCTCTTGAATCTTTCATGCATTGGTGAACCGTCCAGGACTCTGAGACTGCGGGGAGCAATAAAGGCCCACAGCGCATGTTTGTATGTTGCTCCTGTGATGTGTAACGAGGGTCCGGTGTTAGCTCCGGTGCTGCTTATCGTCCCCAGCGGACCTCATTTAGCAGGCTGGGCTGCCGTGAGACTCCTGTTAGTGTCTCTGCCGCACTAGTTGCGCTTACCTCGTGCACTCCAGTTAACTTCCAGAATGTGCTGAGCCGAGAGGCGGGCAGGGACTTGTTGAGACTAATGTACTTGTTTTTGTCCTCTAACCCGGTCCTCAAGGTTTGCAGTCTTTGTAAACCTTGAGGACGACTTCAAAGACTTTAGAATTAATTTACTTCAAAAACTTCAATCAGGCTAACAGAGCGTTTTGGTAAAATTCAAAAGTCATCACAGAACCGACCAAGGTTTTTTTTTCGTAAAACATGCAATTTAATCTTCTCCAATCTACCGCATGTCCTCCATGCCAGCATCCCCCCGTCCCGCTGTGATGTGCTGCCCCGTCTCTAGGACCGTGCTTCTCAAATAGTGGGGCAGGCCCCCCTTGGAGGACGTGGCGTGAGAAGCAGGGACAACTTTCAATGTTAGTCTAAACCTGCCAACATGTCCAAAACATTAGTGTCCCCAAGGGGGGCATGACAGAAAATAACTTCTCTGCTCGGCCCCCACTTGGGGTCCTGTCAGATGTGGTAGACCACGGGCTCTATTGATCTTGTGCCACCACGATTAGCGCCTACGTGCTGACTTTCACTCCAGCCGTTGGTATGTTTTCTCGATGTCCCTCACATATGTGGTGGTACATGCCATGCAGGGGTTTGTCTTCATGACACCCCATCTGACTCCTCCTCCTCCGTAGAACTTCCTCTAATGCCCGAGTGATCCTTTTTTTTGATGTACTCTTCTTGGGGGCCAGTGGTTTCCTTTTGGAGAGCGGCTGTGATGCTCTCCAGTCATCAGCCCCCGCTTTTTTTAGCTCTGTGTATCAGCTCAGGGTGCTGGACTGGAGGTGGACCCCCTCCATGCATTGCAAGGACCTTTTCTGTCTTGATATCAGTTATAGTTGGGGTATTACGCCTGCAGGGTCTGATTACCGCTAGGGCATACGTGTTAATAGCCTGGATCTGCTGGATTAATTATTCTTTTGTTAACGATACCATCTGGCCCTCACGGTATTTGAAGAGAAGGATTCTGACCCTGCAAATATACCCAATCTCACATCCATCCACCTGTCTTCTTCCGCTTATCTGGAGTCGGGTCGCGAGGTCAGAGCTCACTCTCTGCGATTATCCAGCTCCTCTTGGGGAATCCTGAAATGTTCCCAGACATAGTCTCTCCATCGTGGGGCATCCTGACCAATCACCCATGTTTTCAAACATGTCTTTTTTGGATAGAAAATTGGATTAGGGTCGTAGGTCAGTGGTCAGTGAAGCATCCACGTGTGGGCGACCTTGGGGGTGTCGTGGTTAAAACGTCTTGCCCAAGGATACAACGGCGGTGACTGGGATGGAGGGATTCACTCCGGGAAGCCTCCATTTACTGGACAACCGCTCTACCTCCTTTAGAGTCTCAGCAGAACCACTGAAAGCGTTTTTGGCAATCGAAAATGGAGTCAACGCAACCTTTTGGAAAACATGAAAGACAGTTTTCCACATAAGACGCGTAGACCTTCTCGGACATTTTTTTCCCCCGGGCTGAGATGCTCAAGTCAACTCCGCAGGGGAGCCGGCGTCCCACTGGGAAAACTCCGGTTGCTCCCGATGTCTTCCCCGCCCCGATCCGAGCGTATCAACCTGCGTTTATTTCAAGCGCCCAGTTTCGCCTCCTAACTCTGTCGTTTTCTCTCCCTTCCAGCTGCACACGGACCTGGACGTCGGCGGAAAGAGCATCAAGTACGTGCTCGCCGGCGAGGGCGCCGGAACCATCTTCGCCATCAACGAGCTCACGGGCGACATCCACGCCATGAAGAGGCTGGACCGCGAGGAGAAGGCCGAGTACACGCTCACGGCGCAGGTCGTTAACGCCGACACAGACGAGCCGCTGGAGCCGCCGTCCGAGTTCATCATCAAAGTCCAGGACATCAACGACAATCCGCCGCAGTTCGTCGAAGGCCCGTACCGAGCCTCCGTGCCCGAGATGTCGGCGGTCGGTGAGTCACAAACACACCGCAGCGGATGACCCGGAGTAGAGAAGCACCCGGGCACGAGTGCCATTGTTTGGACGCGAGAACTGGGGCGGATGATTTTTCAACGAGGACAAAAATAATAAACTCGATAAGCACGTCGCCTTCCGCCAAAACAACATGGAGGACTTCAGTTCATAACTGATGCCAAGAGATGCTTTCAGTGGCGCTTTGATTTGGGTAAAATCCCTTCCTGACCACCACTGATTGTTTTACGGCACAAGATGTGTGAGGAGTCACTAAACAAGACCATTGTGGAAAGTAAACGTGTTAGGTAAGGTCCAGGGGCCCTGAGAATCAACGTTCTTCTCCATGACGCGTATTCCGTAAAAGCACTGGGCACACTTCCGCTACGGCGACATCAGCGAAGGAAGCACAAACACTTTGAAAGGTCACATGTGACTCATTATTATTGCATCGTCATGTGTTCCGTCAGTCATGTGACACGCTGCCTGCTAATTAGATATTCATGGAAGGATGAGAAGAGAAACGGAACGTGATGTTTTATGGATGACAGTGCGGGTTTGTTTAGCGGAGACACCGCCATTGGGCCGCTGTCTGCAGAGGAGGCGGGGCTAGGTTTCACGTGTAAGATAGCACGGGCAAGACTGGAAGTAAAGCTCGAGGCTGTTATTACTTTAATACTTTAAGAGTCAATAGTAGTAGTGGTTCTGTATTTTCATTGTTAGGAATGGAATATTTTCCACCCTGTTTTAGGCGAACTATGACAACGTGCTTTATCTACCACGGAGACGTTGTTTTTGTACTTTGTTCATCTCTGCCCGAGGAGGGATTAGCTGCCTTAGCACTAATGACTTTCTTCAGCTTTCTGATTGGCTAAAATACCCCAAACAATTTCAAAAGGGAAGCTCATTACACCCCATAATATCACCTCCCTAACAAAAGTCATAAAAGAAAGCTAAGCAGTTGAAGATTGGACTATTGAAAACATTTGTAGGCCACTAATTGTTCTCTCCAGTGCTGGCGTTGCAATGGCTCGTATCTACCCCTGTTTGAATTGAATTTTAAACCGTCCATGAAACTCATTTGACAGTCCTGTAGAGGTCCCATCCCAATATCATCATTATTAGCTCATTTTCCCATTGCTGTTGATGTGTCTTTTCCACAAACGACTTTCTTCAGTCGTCTGGTTGGCTAAAACGGGCTTAAAGTTGGTGGTCACAGCGACATCTGTTGCTTTAACAGCCTCCCTGTGGGTTTTTTGGTGATATTTCCCAATGCAATCTGTTTTGCCACGATTATTTTCCAAACCTACAGAAAAAAGCATTCCAGACCATGTGTTGCTGTCGTTGATTTTGGAGACAATTTATTTCCCCAGACATTTTGATTTCGTATTGTTGTAGCGTTCTTCAGCCTTCAAGTTGGCTAAAATGCTCCACCTGCTGCTTGGGTAGCCTGCAAATGTGATTTTTTTTTAGACATTTCCCAATGCAACCTGACTCGGCGTGGCTGAAAATGTGATTTCTTTCCCCGTACGGCTAAAATGCTCTTTTTGTAAAGACCTACCAAAGCCTTGGTTTTGAAACGGAAGCGCTGTGTTGCTCAAAGACCTTAGCATATGTTGTTTTTGTAAAGAAAAAACAAAAACATCAAAAACAAGTTACAGTTTTTGACATGAACACATGTTCAGTTTGGCTTTGTTGCTAATACGTCTTTTCCACAAACAGCTTTCTTCAGCCTTCTGTTTTGGCAAAAAATGCCCCAAAATTCTTCTTTGCAAGCCTGCAAGTGCGTCTTTAGAAATGTAGCTCTTTCCAAACGCAATCTGCCCGGACAAAGCCTTCCATGCAGCAAAAACGTGGAAGACCCACGAGAGCCTTCCTTTGAAAGCCGAAGAGGATGCCGTTGTCGTGTTTTACCACCGTTTCCTGGAGAGCCTTTAACAAAGCCAACCCAGCAACTGCCCTTTTTGGGAAGGTAACCCCAACCCTGTATGGAAAAGGTAGCGTAAAATATTTCGGGATGGAGAGTTGAAGAGTGCATGGCGCACCGTGCCACGCTGCCACTTGTGCTAACAGCGCTGACTGATGCTAAGTGCCACAAGCGCACATCCTTCAGGGCCACACGGTCCTCTTCTTGCTCAATGCTAATGTATTCATGCATTCATCTTCTCATTCTCAGTCATGCATTCAAAGCGAGGGTGCAGCGGCATGATCACACAATTCTAATGCATGCGTGAGACTGGCAAAGGCCCGCCGCTTCGCCGCCAGCGTGTCACGCTGCCTCTGCGCAGACCCCCAAGCGGCGGTGGATTTCCTCCAGAAGGAGATCACAGCGTCGCTATGCAGCTTTGACACCGGGCCGAGTCGAGCGAGGACGCCGCCCGCCGCCTTCCCCGTCCCCGTTCCTCCATGACACGCCTCGTGCTGCGTCGCTTTCCAGAAAGCCGTCGGGTTTCAGAACTTGGAGGAGGAAAAGTGCGATGATTGATTGATGAGAATTCAATTCATTTATTCATTTTCTATGCCGCTTATCCTCATTGGGGTCGCGGGTAGGCTGGAGCCTACCCCAGCTGGCTTTGGGCGGGAGGCGGGGTACACCCTGGACTGGTCACCAGTCCACCGCGGGGCAGACAAACAAACATTCACACTCTAATGGACAATTTAGAGTGGAGATTCAAACCCTGAACCTCCTGACTGTGAGGCCAATGTGCTACCCACTCATCCACCGTGCGGCCCTGGATGGGATTTGGAGTAAAAAAAAAAGATTCTTATGTTTTCGTTTATATTACAAAAGGCATCCAAATTGGCCAATGAAGTAACATAGAAATCCAAGGCATTCAGAAGACGCGTTCAGCGATGATATGTAGTATTCTACACTAGTCACCAGGTGTCAGTGGTGTTACTGTATTGTGCCTCAGCATAGCCGGACGACTAGTCTAGAGGCTGGACTGCGCAACTATGACGTATGGCATGAAAGCGAGTCAGTCACGGCCGTCGAAATAGCTGGCGACACGAGTGGGTAGCAAGAGAATTGGGTCCTAGCGGGTCAAATGCGGTCCGGGTATGCACGAGTGCTCCCGGCGCCGGGTAGCTGCGGTTCATTGAGGGAAGAGACAAATTCCAATGTCTACTATGAAATGACAGAGCAGAAGATGATCCCCCAAGAGGCATAACAGCATGCAGCATATCATGCCTTGTCTCGTGCAGCTTAGCATTGTTGCTAATGTGTCCAGCGCCACCTGCTGCTTTGCTGGTTGTATGTATTTTCTGACATTGTGGGCATTTGTTCCATTATTCAGTATTAGGTTCAGAGTGAGGACAGCAAGTGTCAAACTGTGTGGATACGAACCGGACAAAGACTAGCTCGGAGGTGGGCCCGTTTAAAAGCCTTAAACATGGAAAGTGTAGCTGCGATGCTGGGGTGGCACGCTTGAGTCGCCAGAATAGCCAAAAAAAGCCATCCAAACACGTCAACACAAACAACGCACAAAGTAGCCTACCCACTGCCCCATGTGGGAAATTAATATCTGTGCACAAAACCCATGCCAAAAAA
Source organism: Oostethus manadensis (assembly GCA_024372805.1). NCBI lineage: Eukaryota > Metazoa > Chordata > Actinopteri > Syngnathiformes > Syngnathidae > Oostethus > Oostethus manadensis. Next base: position 6,641 of record QODF01000191.1, read on the forward strand.
ACAGCAATATATTCCCGCCGCAAGGCATGCTGGGTAACTCGTGGTAATCTTCCTCACAACATGATATATTTGATTGAAAAATATGTTGAGGAGAAGTACATAGGAGTTGACATAAGACTCTTCATCTCAAATGTGTTATTGTTCATAGTCTGGACTACCCAGCATGCCATGCGGGCATTTGGGAATAACAGTTTTACGTTACATGTTTAGCACTTTAGCGCAGTAGTAGTGGATTTGTGTGATGCACCGTGAGCACCTGTACATAGACGGGCCCTCCGCCATCTTTTTTTAACCCAACGGGACCCGCCAGTTTGCCCACGCCTGGTCTAGCTGTTACACGCTAGCACATCCCAGTCCTTACTGCACCCGTTTATCGGAAGCTCAGTCCCGATCTATCGCTCGCGGAGCCCGGGATGCGCGAGCGGGTTCTCGTGCGCGGCGGCGAGGAGACAAGGCGGAACAAAACACAAAGCAGAAAGTATCTGTGTAAACACAAAACATCGGTGAACTGTTCCTTGATCCCCTGCATGCGCGGCGCTCTCCCAGGGCTTCCTTGTCGGGGGTGCGGGGAGTTTGCGAGCGGAGTCGTACTTGACAGACGTCGGTGACTCGCCGTCGGGAGTAATGCATAAGAAATGGAAATCGGCATCTCTTTGTTGACTGTTGTTCCCTTTTGTCGCTGCTGATTAATTAAACATTGAAGAAGGCTCAGTTGTTTGCTTGGAAGGTTTAATGGCGGGGGGGGGGTTGGGGGGAGACGTTCCGAGGCAATAACGCATCGTTCTCCCCTCATACGCCTTTTTCCTTCCATCTGATCTGGCGAAGCGGGAGGACAGGTTGATTGGCGCCGACGACGACGCTTCAGCTTTCGACAGCGTGGCGAAACGCAGGCAAGACCACAGTAAACTCAGCACTCGTCTACGTGAGACTCGACACAACAGCAGTGAATTCATTCGTTCCTTCGCAAAATGTGCGGGGCGCCGAAAACGTGGGCTCCCCAAAGTCAAAAATATGCAACATTTGCCTCGACGACTCGCCCGAGAGGTCCCGGGTGCAACGTCATCTGTTTATCGAGGCTAACCGGTTCCAGACCCTATCATGTTTTTGTACTTCTAATCTTCTAAATACGTATTTTGACGTTGTTAGAGCCCTCGAGACTTGAAATAACACCCCTATAGTCACCTTTACATTTGCATTAGCCGATGTAGTAGACATATAGAGATAAATGAGATAACATGGCAGTGCTTGGCACCTGACCTTACTTCCGGTGTACTTCCTTGCGGCTTTAAACGGCTTTTCACTCGTATTAGCCAATAGAGTGGACAGAATACAAGTACCTAAGCCATGTACGACGCCAAGGCGACTCCTGCTTTGGCAGTGTCACAGTAAATGTGTTCCCCAGGGAACGCTAGTGATGCGTTTAGTTACGGCCTCGCCGACACCTGGTGGCCAAGGCTGGACTACTACATTCACAATTAGAATGCTCCTTCCGCCTTGTACTTGATTTGACTTCATTTAGCCATTTGTTGCTTGACAATGCTTCATTTAGGCCAAGAATAAGTACAATTTGCTTTAATATGCATATATTGTTTGACTACTAGCAGGCCGTATTCAACCACAATACGGTGCTCATTTATCCATTCGTGCATTTTTGGGAAGAAATGGTGGTAAACAGGTGTGAGGTGTGCGGATGTTTAGAAATATTCCAAACTTGTGACATGCATCATTTTTGTTAACTGGTTGTGTTCCGCCACGTTTCTCATTCACATGAATGGGTTCATTTTTCCACCAGCTCTTGGAGCAAATGAGGATGTGACCAAGTGTACCTGTGGATTAGTCCTAATAAAAATATCATGACATCACTACTGCCAGGACAACCAGAGTACAGAGGGGGAGGAGCCACCTGCCGTGGCCCAGCAAGGTGCGCTGTAATCGGGCACACACTCCGAGCAGCCGCGGAGGTCACTGGCGGACCTTTTGCAAACGCCGAGGCGCTGGCGTTTCAGGTGGCTGATAAGGATCTTTGTGTGCTCCGTGAAGGTTTGTTTGATAGGGTCTGGAAGCTACTTTACGACTGGCCGTTAACGTCACTGGTAGGAGAAAATAGGAGCGCTTGATTTGCTCACCTATGCAGCACTGGTGATGTTGCCTCATTGGAGCTATTTAAATGTTATTTATTGGTGAGATGTCATAAGTCCCTGCTGGTGTAGATTCTCAACATCTGCCGTGTGGAAGACACGCCAACGGCCCTCCGGACCAGTATTCACATTGCTACACCAGCGTGGGCGGCACTGGAGGCAAGGTGGGTGAAGGCTTCGGCCCAAGGACACCGGAGCAGTGACTGGGATGGAGCAAGCGAGCCAGAGTCGTCTAGCTAATAAAGTCCACAGGAAGGCGGGCGGCCAATAAAGTGTCTGCTGATGAAGTAGAGCGCGTCTCCGCAGCGTCCCGATGCCGAGCAGCGTTAGAATCTAATTATGTGGCGCCGCTAACGAAACGCCGCTGCTCGCTCTGCCGCAGACGAGGCTGCACGCGTGAAGCTATCCAACAATCAGACATCTAATCTAATCTGGACCCTAAAAGCCTCCCGACGACGCCCTCGCCTGTCGGTTCCACTCCAGACCGGCCGCCTCGCCACGATCCGAGCGCGTCCCGCTCGCTATCAGCCGGCGCGCCATCAGACGATGATGTTTTTATCTGTCCAGGACTGCAGCCGCATAGACACCCCCCAGCCCCCCACCACCGTCGAACGCCACCATCCCCCACAGGAAGAGCTCCCCAGCGCCGGATGAGATATGTGACACAGGCCGGCGAGGTCGCCGTGTTTCCTGTACGGCGAGGAGCAGGGGGGTTAATGGGAAACGAAGGAGAGAGACCTTTTGTTCTTCCTTTTATGACGGCCCGCCGTGGATAAGACGCGCCAACTTTTCCCTGACTTTCATTTTCTCTACCGGGAACACGGGCGGCAGCCATTTTAATTGCGCGGCGGCTCGTTAATGGAAGCGCCACGCAACAATGGGCTGGAGCGGAGGGCAAAGGTGACATCTGCGGGAGGAGCGACGTGGGGGAAGAAGCTGCCAGGTTGTGCGTGTTTTTTAATCGCGCTTTGTGTTGGACGTCCTTTTAAATTGGCTTTAATTATAGATTTGACTTATCGCGCAAAGTCACGTTCGTAAAGGGACTCTTTTGACGCGACACGCGCTTGACAGTCCAAATATAACGTACTGCAGCTCAACGCTAGAACTGAATGAGCGAGGCAACCGCTACTCTTTTTGCCTTCATTCAGGGCTCTTTGTCCAATTCCTAGTTGATTCTGTTGTGGTCCAACATGGCCCAAACACCAGGAAGAACACCAATCAGACTAGATAGGACAGCTCTAGTCTAGTTTAGGCTCAAAGACTAGGTGGGACACACACCAGTCAGACTAGCTGGGACAGCTCTAGTCTAGTTAAGGCTCAAAGACTAGGTGGGACACACACCAGTCAGACTAGACAGGACAGCTCTAGTCTAGTTTAGGCTCAAAGACTAGGTGGGGCACACACCAGTCAGACTAGGGGGGGACTAGGGGGACACCAAGACGTTCTCATGCCAGCTGTGAGACATAGTCCCTCCAGCGTGTCCTAGGTCTTCCCCAGGGCCTTCTCCGCATGCCCAGGAGGCAACCGGACTAGATGCCCGAGCCACCTCAACTGGCTCCTCTCGATGTGACCGGTAACCAGTTATTGGTAATTAATCAGACAACCATTGGACAGTAGCCTGTACTGAATCACTCAGTATGATGGAGATGTCATGCTGATTGCCAAAAATGTACATTTCTGAGTTGCTTGCATTCCACTGTGTTTTTTGAAATTGTTTTTGCGTTCCACTTGACACAGAAATGACGATTATGTCCAACAACCATCAAACGGGAGTCCATTATCACTAATGAATCCATCGGCACAAAAAAAGCTACTGCCTTTGTCACATTTCATCCGTAGCGAGATCATTTTGTCGACTAATCTTGGGACAGCGAGGTGTTTAGCACCACCCCACACAAGCAAACAATAAAGGGACCTTAACAAGATCGTGCAGTTTATTTATTTATTTCTTTGTGTCTGAGCAATAAGCATAATAAGCCTGAGCAAAATGAAAAGGGGGTTTTATCAAGTGGAAGTTAATTACTCCCCACATCCATTTCTTAGACGTTATTTCATATTTAACAGCTCTGCAAATCTCTTGTCATACGTGGCTTCAATTAAAAAAGGACTCCTATTTGCCCGAGATGAGCGGCAATTACAATTCTAATTAATTTAGCGTGGATTGCACAGATCTGCCGGCCCCATCCCACCCTGCCTTCCTCTTCACTTTTAAGGCTGTTACGAGCTGATGCCTTTGCGAACGCGCCGCAGCCATATGCCGGCGTGGCTGGGCGCCACCGTCCTCCCGCCGTGAACAGGAGGCTGTTGATGGCGTTGAAAATGTCGTCGGCCTGCTTGAGGTTTAATTAAAAGATTGAGGGTCCCGCCCCTCCATGCTGTGGGGGGACAGCGGGTGAAAGTGGCACCTTGTCACCGAAAAGTTGTGGAAGATTCCGTAATGGAGAAACGGCCTTCAGGTGTGTGGTTGTCACGGCTGCACAGCCCGATAGGCCGAGCCCCGAGTCGCTCGGCTGATTTGTCAGTCAGTTGCAAGTTCCATCCATCCATCCATCCATTTTCCTCCGCTTATCCGGGTCCGGGTCGCGGGGGTAGCAGCTTCAGTAGGAAAGTCCAGACTTCCAGCTCCACCGGGAGGACACCAAGGCGTTCCCAGGCCTGCTGTGAGACATAGTCCCTCCAGCGTGTCCTAGGTCTTCCCGGGGGCCTTCTCCCGGCTGGGCATGCCCGAAACACCTCACCAGGGAGACGCCCGGGAGGCATCCGGACTAGATGCCCGGGCCACCTCAACTGGCTCCTCTCCATGTGAAGGAGCAGCAGCTCTACTCTGAGCTCCTCCCGGATGGCCGAGCTCCTCACCCTATCCCTTAGGGTGAGTCCAGCCACCCTACGAAGGAAACTCATTTCCGCCGCTTGTATCCGCGATCTCATTCAAGTTGCAAGTTGTTCAGTCAAGTAGTTAGTTGGTTAGTTTGTTCGTCAGTAGTTCAGCCATTTAGTCAGTCAATCTGTTTGTTGCTTAGCTAAATGGTCAGTCAGTCAGTTAGTTGAGTAGTATATAATTCAGTCAGTCAGTTGGTGACATGGATTTGCGGTAGTTGATATCGGCAGATAGTTGGTTGATCAGTCAGTTAGTTGGCAAATTGTTCAGTCATTTTGTTAGTTGGTTAGTTTGTTAGTCAATCTGTTGGTTACGAAAATTGTCTTTTTGTCAGTCAGCTCATCGGTTTTAAAAAGTCAGTCAGTCAGTCGAGTAGTTAATAGTTCGGTCAGTCGGTTAGTGGCATAGATTTTTGGTGGGTTGTGAGTCACGCAGTTGTTTCGGTTGTAAGTCGATTGGTATGGTAGTTCAGTCACTTTCCTGGTTGGTAAATGGTCAGTTTGTGAGTCAGGTAGTCCTAGTTGGATCGGTTGGTCAGTCGGTCAATCAGTCGTTTACTTTGTCGGTAGCTTGGTCAATAACTCAGTCAGTTAGTTTGTTCGTAGTTCATTCTGCCAGCGAGTCTGTCAGTGAGGAGGTTAGTTAGCTAGTCAGTGAATTATTTAGTCGCTTGGATCGTCAACCGGTTGGTCAGTCGCTTGGTTAGTTTGTTAGTTAGTAGTTGATTCAAAATCAGTCAATGAATGAGTTCATATGTTACCAGCCAGTCAGTTCAGGGGTTATTATCCAAGTTGGTTTGTCACTTCGTAGGTTGGCCGCTTTTTCAATCGGTTAGTTTCTTTGTTAGTCATTTAAGTTTGGTACTCCATCAGCCAGTTAGCCCAATTATCAGCTAGTCAGTGAGATAGTGGTGTGATTATTTTGTCATTGGGTTGGTCACTCACTCAGTCAGTCAAAGCAGTAGTGAATGTGGACTGGAGTAAACAAACATGGCTGACAAGCTATGTTAACCATTGGTTTGTTGAAACAAAACTGCTCAAGCAATTCAAAGCATTGAGGTAGGTCGGACCTACTACAGCATTTCCATAAAGTGTATGGGCTCTAATTTTGTAGGTGGCGCAGCATGGCGCAGGCTGTGCAGTGGTAATTTTGTGTGGCGTAACACAGAGCTCAGCCAGTTTGGTAATTTTGTAGACCGAGGTGCACCGCGATGGGTGTGGCGGCGCAGCAGGGGGCAGTGCCGACTGATTCAGCCTGGCGTACTGACAATTTTGTGGCAAAAGGCTTAGCCGAAGGTGCGCTGAGACCCTGCCAGCTTCAACCCGGTCTACTCTCGCCGTAAGGTGAAGCGCAGCCGTTCTAGTGGTAATTTGCTGACTGGCGCACACGTCACCAAATCCTCCCAGGCTGGTTTACACAATGTCAGGCACATTTGAATGTTTTTAATAATCACAACAACCACTGTATAAATCTGGATCAGCACATACATTTTTAGATGTACTGACTGACCCGTCTGCCTCTGTCGTGCTGTCTCCTTCTGGCCACCACCCCCTTGACCCGGCTGGCGAGGCAGAGGCAAAATGATCTACAAAGTTAGAGCCCTATATGTAAAAAAAACACAAATCTGATCAAATGGTCCAGAAATGAAGATTTATTCGTATGGAACGACAGCTAGAGGACAGGGTCCAGTCACAACAGCAAAACTCAGCGTAACAAAGTTTCTACTTTCAAAGTACAAACGTCCAGCAGGGAGGGAGTGGAGTGTCCGCCGTGTGTATTTTACACCTCTGGTCACCCTGAGCTTTGTTTACACTCCCACGAGCGAGGTGAAATTTGAAAGGGCCATCTTTGTGGCGTGCTGGAGAACACATTCAGCCAATTACGCGGCGGCCCCAAGCATGACATCGCTAACCTGCTGTGGGATTGACTGCAAGCGCGCACGTGACTACATCCATACCGCAGTGTCTGAGCGAAGCGTCGCGCCACCAGTTGGAGCAAAAGACACGTTAAGTGGCGCATGCGACACGTTTTCAACATGCTGAGACCGAGGGCGGACTCACTCGAGGACAATCGGACCGGGCCCACATTGGCGAGATTGCACGCACACACACAGTTGTTTGTTTTATGCTGGACTGATGTATTTTTAACAGGAGTGTTCGGAACTAGAAAAGCCTAAGCGGGCACAGGGACTGCAAATTAGCAACAAATATGGCGGCATGTGTGATGTTATTTTACCTTTTTTTTTTCATTATTTTTGACAAATCTTCTTTTCCTTTGGGCTTATCCCTTCAGGGGTCGCCACAGCGAATCAATTGCCTCCATCTAACTCTGTCTTCTGTATCCTCTTCTCTTGCGCCAACTACCTTCATGTCCTCTTTCACTACATCCATAAACCTACTCTTTGGTCATCCTCTAGGCCTCCTGCCTGGAAAATCAAAACTCAGCATCCTTCTACCAACATATTCACTATCTCTCCTCTGGACATGTCCCAACCATCTCAGTCAGGCCTCTCTGACTTTATCTCCAGAACCTCTAACATGTGCTGTCCCTCTGATGTGCTCATTCCTGATCCTGTCAATCCTGGTCACACCCAAAGAGAACCTCAACACCTTCATCTCTGCTACCTCCAGCTCTGCCCAGCAGAGTGAGAGAATGACTGTAATGTAATTTGGTAAAGTAGCACATTTTATAATAACAGTAAAATCCCAAACCCTCAGCATGCTAATAATTTAATAATAACAATATACACGTATTTATTTACAATATTAATTCATTCATTCATTTTCTATACCGCTTATCCTCATTAGGTTGGCGGGGATGCTGGAGCCTATCCCAGCAGACTTTGGGCGGGAGGCGGGGTACACCCTGGACTGGTTGCCAGCCAATCGCAGGGCACATATAGACAAACAAACATTCACACTCTAATGGACAATTGAGAGCAATTTAATTTATTATTATATATTAATATAATTAATATAATATAATATATTAATTATATAATAATATTTACAATATTAATATATTAAATATATTTGTATTGTTATATAATATATATATAATGTAGTGCAAATAATATATTTCAAAATATTAATAATATAATAAGAAATAATGAGAACAACTCAGAGAAACTGCAAGAAAACATCAAAATAAGGAGACTGGCCTTGTGTGGGGGTGTCCAAAGTGCGGCCCGCGGGCCATTCCAGCCTGCAGCTGTGTATTTTTGGTGAAAAAAGAATGAATGCATTGTTCACGAGACGTACGATAATTTGCCAAAGCTAGGATGTGACTGTTTTGCTTTGGCCTGCACTGGTTTGGGTTTGGCAGCGGAAAAAGCATCAAGTGCTTACGTACGCAACGCTGGGTGCAAGATGTTCGGACGGCGCCGGTGTAACGCGGCATTCGGAAACAGAAAGACACAAATAATATTTACCGAGCATGAGCCCACATCTTTATCTTGTTTCTGCTGCGGCAAAATGAAGTGCACACATCTTTTAGCAGAGAGGGGAGCAAAGTTTGCTTTTCATTTGAAGCAGCGTGTTAGGTCGCCTGCAGGGCTGCGCGGCGCGGCGGGCTGCGCTGGCGATATTGCATGCCGACAATTAATAATGCAGACGTGGAAGGATGAGAGGGAAAGGAGATCCCGCTCAGTTCTGCTCGAGCACCTGAAGCGTGACGAGAGGAGAGGTGGGCCGTGAAGAGCCCGCGTGAACGCGCACGCGTGTCTAAAGGGGCGCGTGCGCGTTCACGCCAATTACGAAAGGCATTTATTATGAAACATCCAGCGAAGGAATTACCCACTACCCGAAATTTGCCAAAATTTCTATTTTTTTGCAAACATAAAGGACAATATTTCACAAAACATTTGAAATATACATAAAAAATACATCATAATAATACATTTGAAGTGGATACATGCTATAATAATATAATATATAATAATAATATAACTATATATAATAATAATAGAATAATATATTATACAAACAACAAAACATAATTACAAAAAACACACTCTCCATTTTAAATATATATAAAATATAAATAATAACAATAATACATTTAAGGAGATAATTGCTATAATAATATAATATATATTAACAATATACTTTTTATATAGTAATATATAATAATATAATACATAAAAATAATACAATAATTCAGAAACAAATAATACACAAAAACAAACTCTCCATTTTAAATATAATATAAAAATACGTAATAACAATAACACATTTTTTAGAAGATAATTGCTATAATATTTTTTAAATAGCACAATGATAATAATAATGATAAAAACAAAGATCAATTCTCAATAAATGATTTTATAACAAGTCACTGATTTCCATCTCCAATTCCAGTTTCCTCTGATCCTGCACGTTCTTGCATCAGATGTACAGAAAAAGCCGATCAATGCTTGGCCAATGGAAGCTCTGAACCACGCTGTGGTTCCACGCTGAACCACGCTGTGTACCTGCAAAGAAGCTGCCTGTTCATGTTTGTGTGTTTGCTGCGTAGTACAAATGCACCTTATTGACATGCTAAATAAAAACAAACACGCTTTCCATGACCCTTTGATGTAAGAAAGGGAAAGTTTACTTAAAGACATTCACTTGCCTTTTCTTACATCATATGGTTTAAAAAATCCATGTAGAATATTTCAAAAAGTGTATCCGTGTTGTAATACTTGAAAAGAAGCTCTCTTAGCACTATTAATATTTTGGTATGTTCCTTATGTAATACAAAGCACATAACTACACTATTCCACACAAAATATATTTTCACATAATATTTAAGATATTTAATCCCTTAAGCATATTTTTAAATTTGAGTAAACAATTTTCAACTTTTGAAGGTGCCCATCCTGCTTATTTAAAAATCACATCCACATATCAGACTTCACTGTGGCAAGATAGCATCCATCCTTCCTTCCATCCATCCTTCCTTCCATCCTTCTTTCCATCCTTCCATCTTTCCTTCCTTCCATCCATCCTTCCATCCATCCTTCCATCCATCCTTCCTTCCATCCTTCTTTCCATCCATCCTTCCTTCCATCCATCTTTCCTTCCATCCTTCTTTCCATCCATCCTTCCTTCCATCCATCTTTCCATCCTTCCATCTTTCCTTCTTTTCATCCATCCTTCCATCCATCCATCCATCCTTCCATCCATCCTTCCATCTTTCCATCCATCCTTCCATCCTTCTTTCCATCCTTCCATCCTTCCTTCCATCCATCTTTCCATCCATCCTTCCATCCTTCCATCCATCTTTCCATCCTTCCATCTTTCCTTTCTTCCATCCATCCTTCCTTCCATCCATCTTTCCATCCATCCATCCTTCCATCCATCCTTCCATAGTTCTTTCCATCCTTCCATCCATCCTTCCATCCATCCTTCCTTCCATCCTTCTTTCCATCCATCCTTCCTTCCATCCTTCTTTCCATCCTTCCATCTTTCCTTCTATCCATCCATCCTTCCATCCTTCCATCCATCCATCCATCATTCTTTCCATCCATCCATCCATCCATCCTTCCTTCTATCCATCCTTCCATCCATCCATCCATCCATCCATCCTTCCAGCCATCCATCTTTCCATCCTTCTTTCCATCCATCCTTCCATCCTTCTTTCCATCCTTCTTTCCATCCATCCATCTTTCCATCCTTCCATCCTTCCTTCCATCTATCCATCCATCCTTATTTCCATCCATCCTTCCTTCCTTCCATCCTTCTATCCTTCTTTCCATCCATCCTTCCATCAATCCTTCCACCCATCCATCCTTATTTTCATCCATCCTTCCATCCTTCTTTCCATCCTTCCTTCCATCCATCCTTCCATCCATCCTTCCATCCATCCATTCTTATTTCCATCCATCCTTCCATCCATCCAACCTTCCTTCCATCCATCCATCCTTCCTTCCTTCCATCCTTCCATCCTTCTTTCTATCCTTCCTTTCATCCATCCATCCTTATTTCCATCCATCCTTCCATCCTTCTTTCCATCCTTCCTTCCATTCTTCCATCCTTCTTTCCATCCTTCCTTTCATCCATCCATCCTTCCATCCTTCTTTCCATCCATCCTTCCATCCTTNTTTCTTACATCATATGGTTTAAAAAATCCATGTAGAATATTTCAAAAAGTGTATCCGTGTTGTAATACTTGAAAAGAAGCTCTCTTAGCACTATTCATATTTTGGTATGTTCCTTATGTAATACAAAGCACATAACTACACTATTCCACACAAAATATATTTTCACATAATATTTAAGATATTTAATCCCGTAAGCATATTTTTAAATTTGAGTAAACAATTTTCAACTTTTGAAGGTGCCCATCCTGCTTATTTAAAAACCACATCCACATATCAGACTTCACTGTGGCAAGATAGCATCCATCCATCCTTCCATCCTTCCTTCCTTCCATCCTTCCTTCCATCCTTCTTTCCATCCTTCCATCCTTCTTTCCATCCATCCTTCTTTCCATCCTTCCATCCTTCTTTCCATCCATCCTTCTTTCCATCCATCCTTCCATCCATCCTTCCATCCATCCATCCTTCCATCCATCTGTCCACCCATCCATCCATCCATCCCTCCATCCATCCATCCACCCATCGGTTTATCCATCCATCTGTCATCCATCCTTCCATCCATCCATCTGTCCACCCACCCATCCATCCATCCCTCCATCCATCCATCCATCCATCCATCCCTCCATCCATCTGTCATCCACCCATCCATCCATCCATCCATCCATCCATCCATCTGTCATCCATCCATCCATCCATCCATCCATGTGTCATCCATCCAATATGTCCACCCATCCATCCATCAGAACTGATTTTGAGTGATTGTGAATAGGAGATGAATAAAGTATCTATGTGATGTAGTTCTATACAAGTCTAGTGTTGGCCGGTCCAGTGAGTGCACAAGCATAACACAATTCAGCTCCTAAAACTCATGTCAGAGCCTCAATGGAGCCTTTAAGGCGCTTCCATCATTCAGGACAGGATCATGAATAAAAATGTCATCCTTTCCCCCGCCAGGCAGGCGGTCGGGCGGGAAGGCGGGGGGGGGGGTGTTGAATCTGTGCAGTGTGAGAAAATGACTTTAAAGCTGCTCCACATAAAGTCGGCGGCGTCGCTCGCCAGCCTGATGAATGTTACATCGTGACGAAGCGCTTCCTCCGAACGCAGCAGCTAAAAAAAGAGGCCCGGGCCGCGCCGGCTTCGCTCGCCCCGGAACATGCATGTAGAAGCCGTTAAAGTGACGCTAACTTGCTTCCTTGTCATTTTTACAATGAATGCACAAATGAACTAAGAAACAATCGGTGAAAAAGCTTGCACGTTGGCGTTTCCAATGGCAGGAGATCACCATTAAATACCTACACCTAAAATAAAAGTACATTTAGAGAATTGGGAAAAGTGGGTATTTACAGTAACAGGGATGTACTGTATGACGGCGTTAGTAAACATTAGTGGTGGAATCCTCCCTTTCCCAATGAGTAGTCTGGTGACAGCACAATCCCCAAACCCCCAATCCCAATCCCGAAGGGGGGGGGTTATGCTGTTAACCACATCTTCCTGCCGCAGGGCATGCTGGGTGTCCTGTGGTACTCGCTGGTGGCTTGATTGCGCCGCGAGGGAAGCAAACGAGGAAGGGTTCAAATGCAAATGTTGGTTTTGCAGCTGGACTGTGTCTTTGTTCCATTGCACCGTGAGCAAGTATGCCACCTACAGATACCCCCCACCAGTTGGCCCATCCCCGTGCTGGATGGGAGGATGGAGCTCTTGTACTTGTACGCTAAAAGTAGTCATATCTGTGGCGCTTAGCTTAGCTCGGCACTGGTAAGCATTAGACAAAAAAACGGATGCGGATGATATCACACTTTTCCCAGATGCGGACTCCGCCTCCCGTCCTGGCCGGTCGACGCCCACATTTGAAAATATCCCGCGGACGTTTCACTCTTCCCGCTACGACACAGACGATGGCGTTGGCGCTCGTTTGCACGCCTCCGCTTCATCGCCTCCAAGCAGACACTTTCTCTGCGCCCTCAAGGGAGAATTAGCTCGGCCGGCCCGCACGGCCGTGATTTACGAGGAGAAGGAGCCTCTCCGTGCGTTACAAAAGGAGACAAACGACACGCCGACGGCGGCCACTTTATGAGCGCGCACGCCAGCCGTGTAGGTGAGGAGGATTATTGGCTATTAAACCGCAACAAAACGTGTCCATTACACGTTTAATGCGTGTAAATAAACCTACTGTATGCCGACTCTCCCTGTCCTTTCTCTTCTCGGTGTTGCATCGGAGCGCCAGGAACCAGCCCACTGGCTAACAAACAAAAATATGGTTAATTAATATATGATTATTTTAATATGGTTTATTGTTGCTCTCATAAAATGCTTGCTTGCGCACATTCATGCCACCACCACCTGCTCGAGACAGAAGGCCTCCTCATCGCCTCATTCAACAGCCTGCCCTTCATTGGCCACATCACGGTGATGCAGGACAAACAAGATGCGTACTTTTCTCTCTACCTACGGCGGGATTCCTTTTTTTCGTGGATTCTGCCTGGCAACAAACTGCAAGCGTAAACGCGGAACCAGGAAAAAAAAAAGGGGCCTGTTTTTTTACTGGCGTCTATCAAACTCTTCTGTATAACATCTGACAAGAAAACATGTAAACAAAAAGGGCAAAAGTGAAAAACCTGCGCTCATTTTACAAGAATAAGGACTAATAAATATTAGGAGAAAAAAGTTGTAAGAATAATGCCATAATATGATATCATTTTGAAATATTAAAGAACAAAAATAAAGTTGTGATGTTATGAATAAAAAAACAAACAATGAACAGATTTGTATTTTTTATTAAAATCGGGTTGCCTAAAAAATGATAATGTCATGAGAATGAAAGTCATCATTTTACAATTTACTAGAAGAAGAAAAAGCAGCAGCAGAAATGGTAAAAATTGTATTTTTATGAGATTTATGTAAAAATAATAAAAGAAAAAAGATATATTGTTATGAGAATAACATTGTAATATTATGAGAAAAAATAATCTTATTTTAGTTGCATAAAGTTGGACTATGAAATATAAAAAACAAATAAAACATTGAATACATTTGTAATATTCTGGAAAATTAGGTTGCCTAAAAAGTTGCGATGTTACCAGAATAAAATCCAGATGAACATAAAAAGCAACATCAGAAACTGAAAAGAAAAAAAAATTAAGTTTACAAGAATAAGATTGTAATAATGTTAGGAAAATTGGAGAAAAATTGGGAAACTGTTTTAGCAGCATGGAGCTGAAATAGCAAAGAATAAAAAAAAATCAGTAATCAATTAAGTGGTCATTTCTGGAAAACTGGGAAGGGGGGGGGGTTGGTTATGATGTCACTAAAATAAAGTCAAAATATTATTTAAAAAGTTTAAAAAGTCATACGTACGATAAGAACATTTAGAAAAAATATGCTGAAATGGTTGGAAAATTAAAAGAACTGCAACAGCAGAAATGGAAAAAAAACATTTATGAGAACAAATGAAAAAGTCTTGGTTTCGTGAGAATAAGGTAAAATAAAAGGACAAATTATGACATTTTAATAGTAATAAAAATAAATCCCAATATCATGACAAGCAAAAAAACTGGCTATTTTTGGAAAGTGTATTCAAAATGTTATGGGAATAAAGTCAGAATTATGAGATAAAAAATCTACAAGAAGAAAGTTGAAATAGTTGGAATGCTAAAAAAAAAAAACAGCAGAAATGGAAGAAAAATTGCAAAATGAAATTGCAATTTTTGGAAAAGTAGGATGGGGAAAAAGTTGTCCTATTATGGGAAGAAAAACAAATTTTTAATGATAAGAAGGCGAAATTAAGATAAGAAAATGTGGAAAAAATAAGTTAATAATTATTGAAATATTGCATTAGCAGTAATGGGAAGAAACAGCTTTCATTTTAAGAGAATAAAGTCCAAATATTAACAAAGAAGACAGAATTTGATGATAAGTTTATGGTACCGTTATGAGGAAAAATATGACATTTTAATAGCAATATTAAAAATATATGATTTCTTAACGTTGTAATATCATGAGAAGCAAACAAAACACAATAAAGTGGTCATTTTTGGAAAAATGTGGAATGTTACCAGAATAAAGTAAAATAATACGGGAAAGTTGAAATAAAAGAAGCTGTATTTGTAGGAGAATAATATCAAAATATTGAGAGAAAAAACTTTTTCACAGTTTTATGAAACTTGCAATATAATAAGAGAAAATGTCATTCTAGGAGCATAAAATTGACATATTTAGGAAAAAAGTGGTAATATTGTGAGGAACGAACACAACAACACACAAAGTTGCAGTTTTGGACAAAACTCCAACTAAAACAACAGCAAAAAGAGCAAAAGTGCGCGGGAGAAGTCAACTCCATGCTTGTCTTTTTAAACATTAGCATTTCAAAAGTTCCAATCGGCGGCGGACTCCGCTGCGCGCCACACTTTGATAGTCTTTGCTTTGTTTTCTTATTGGCCGGAGGAAGCATGAATAAAAAATGGCCCCCGCAAAGGTGTGAAACCCGAGCGCTGACACTTCATCTGCCGTGGCTGCCGGCGAGCGCGGGGAAGACAAATGGCCGAGCAGGAAAGCAAAAAAAAAACCGGGCGTGCTGGATTGGTGACAGGTGGCAAGTAAGGCAAACACGCGTGCACGGGGGCATCCACGGGGGCATGCACGGGGGCATACACGGGGCTTGCCCGGGATCATGCACGGGGGCATGCACGGGGCTTGCCCGGGATCATGCAAGGGGGCATGCACGGGGGCCTGCACGGCGGCATGCAGGGCGGCATCCACGGGGGCATGCAGGGAGGCATCCACGGGGGCATGCACGGAGGGGGGTTAATTTACGCAAACCTCCAGCTTGTCGGTCTTCCTCCGAGGCCTGGCCTCGGCACGTTTACACCCAAACACCCCAGAGAAGCTTTGGCCCGCTTCTAACCGGCACTCCTCACCAGCACCCCCAAGCTGGTCAAATGCGGCCCGGCCCAGCTGCCCACCGTGTTAAAGGGACGGAGGCTTCCTGCCAGCGGGCACATCTGCCAAGCTCCCTTTCACTTGGACTGTTTTATCTCCTCCTTGCTTGAATGACTGACTTGGTTTTGTTGTTGTTAGCGACTCGACCCGGAAACACTGCCAGGGATGATTAGACGCTAAACTGCGCTGGATTCTTCCCGACATCTGATGGTCACATCCCGCATGGAAAGATCAAATGATTACTGTCTTTATTGAAATACCATCTGGGCCAAATAGAGCATGAAATGTCCTCAAAATAGCTTTCTTTCCTTTGCAAACCCAATTTCCAGCAGTAGACAGCTGGATAGATCCGGATTCCGGATAAGGCCAAACGCCTGACCCTTTTCTCTCTGCCCACAGTCTCCTCTTGGACCAAATTTGACAGCCTCGTTCTCCTCCATTGCTGTTGTTGGTTGGGACATACAGTATACTGTAGGTCCGGGTTCAGATAAATAAAATCTGCGGATCTTGTATGTGCCACAGTCTCCTCTTGGATAGAATTTGACAGCCTCCATTGTTGATGGTGAGGACTGATGTAGTACTGTACTCCACAGTCTCCGTTTTGCTGCAGCACCCTGTTTCTGGATGCCCTTAACCTCCCATCGGACAGAAATTGAGAGCCTCATTCTCCTCTGGCATTTTTGTTGGTTGGGACTGACAAATCCAGTCTTTTTCATTGCTGCCCACAGTCTCCTCTTGGACCAAATTTGACAGCCTTGTTCTCCTCTATTGTTGATGGTGAGCACTGATGTAGTACTGTACTCCACAGTCTCCGTTTTGCTGCAGCATCCTGTTTCTGGATGCCCTTAACCTCCCATCGGACAGAAATAGAGAGCCTCATTCTCCTCTGGCATTTTTGTTGTTGTTGTCAGGACTGATGCATTCAAATGCAGCAAATCCAGTCCTTTTCATTGCTGCCCGCAGTCTCTTCTCGGACCAAATTGGAAATCCTTCTTCTCCCGCATTGTTGTTGTTTGTCAGGACTGATGCAAAATTGTTCTCCACAGTCTCCATTTTGCAGAAGCACCCAGTCTCCTTCAATTTCCCCTCGAAAAAAATTTTTAGAGCCTCATTCTCCTTTGTTGTTTTTGTTGGTTAGGACCGATGCATTCGAATGCAGAAAAATTGGTCCTTTTCATTGCCCGCAGTCTCCTCTTGGACTAAATTAACAGCCTTGTTCTCCTCCATTGTTGATATTTTACTCCAAAGTCTCCTTTTTGCTGCAGTGCCCAGTTTTGGTATTCCCTCAGTCTCTTTAGAATTAGCTCAGGACTGATGCAGTGTTTCCAACAGCCTTTATTCTGCCACGTTTCTGGATGCCCAAAACCGCTTCTCGGATAGAATTTCAAAACGTTCTCCTCTATTGTAAAATGGAGACTGTGGGCTACAAAACTGCATCAGTAGGAGAGTACTGATGCATTCTGATGCAACCAATACGGTCCTATTCTTTGCTGCCCGGAGTCTCCTCTTGGATAAAATTTGAAAGCCTTGTTTGCATCTGAAGTTGTTGGCCATTTCTTATTGTACTCTGCCTTTTGCCGAAGCACCCTGTTTATGCATGCCCTCAGTCTCTTCTTGGATGCAATTTGAGAGCTTCGTTGTCTTCTGTTGGTTAGGATCAATGCAGTCAAAAATGTGGTTCTTTTCATTGTTGCCCTCAGTCTCCTTTCAGACAGACTCTGAGAGCCTCATTCTCCTCCAATGTTTGTCAGCAAAGGTGCGTTCAAATGTGTCAAAATATTGTCACTCGTCCTCTAAGATCTTGGTTATGACTGACAGATATTCCATAGCTTCCATTTCACCGCAGGGCCTTGTTTCTGGATGCCCTCAATCTCCTCTCAGATCAAATTTGAGGCGCTCTTAAGCAGGACCGATGCACTCCAATGTGGTGCTGTTTTTTGCTGCCCTCATTCTCCTATTGGATAGGATGTGTCGCCCTATCATTTTGGGCTGGACAAGTAGAACTTGTCCTTTGCAAAGGCGTCTTGCTCCATATGACAATTTGGGATTTGATGTGACATGAGCTCAATTTTGGTAGGACTCCCCACAAATTACAGTTAGGGCAGAATGTGGGTATTTTTCGGCACCGTGTTTGGCTGGAGTGTGTTTCCTCCATGATGGATTAGTTGTCAGGGGAGCTGACAGACACGTTGAGGCGCCGGCCACGTTTGCCTCTCCACGTCCTGTTGGGAAAAAACTTTTAACCCGTCTGCCCCCTTTCCGTCCCCCGCCGCCATCGCATGACAGCCTACGCTGCTTAGGAAGGTGTCCAACCTGCCGGATGCAGGAGCCGAGCGTCTCCCGAGCGTGGGAGGCGAAGGATGGCTGTCTCGTGTCGGCTCTCTGACGGCGGGCCGATCGACTGGAGCGGTGTCAGCCACGGGGCTCGGGTTTGTTTTGCTTTATTTTTGTTTGCGCCGCGGCGGGGGATGTAAAAATGGAAAAAAAAAGAAAAAAATCGACTCAGAACATCTTGCACCGCCGCAACCTGGGGGTGTCGACGCTCAGGCAGCGCTCCCCTCCAACGCCGTCCTCTGCTGTCGTCTTTTTTTTCCCCACTGCAAGCGGAATATGAAAATAAAGCATGAAATGGCGGGCAGCTTTGTGCTACCTCTCATAGGAAGCTTCAAACCAATTTCGGCAGCCATTGTTCTTTTAAAAACACGCCTCAGAGGTGCTCCAGAAGTGTGTTAGCCTTGATGCTGGAAGTGTTTTTAGTAAGCCCTTGCTGGTTTTGAGGGGGCTAAAGTGCTAACACGACACATTACAACATTACGCTGACTTTACCAGCGTCATCTGGCTAGGTTAGCCTATCGGCTGAAAAAAAACCCAAACACGATCGAATACGCAGCTCACACTGATTTACGGTCATTTTAGGATATGTAGCGAAGCCTGCCAAGTCGTCCTTAAATAGGAGATTATTTCAGTGTAAAACATTTGAATATGTCAGAAACATGTGGTTATGGCGAGCATAAAAACAATCCTATTTATTGTACATTTTTAACAATTGAATTCGTAATATTTAATAATAATGTCCATCCATCCATTTTCTATGCCGGGATAGGTTCCAGCATACCGGCGGCCCTAAAAATAATATTAGCTTGAAAAATGAAATACTGTAAAAAGTAGTATGTGACTTGTGATAAAAAATAAATCTGGCAAGTTTCATGCAACTAGTATTTAAAAAATATTTTAAGACGCGTAGTGAAGCCTGCTTTTTTTTTTAGATTAGAGGTGGTATCACGTCCATCAGGAAAAGCTGCTGGATGTATTTGAATGGAGGTAGTCATGAAAATGAGCAAATATTTAAAAAAATCTGGAAAGTTTCATGAAACTAGTCTATAAAAATATTTTAAGACGCGTAGTGAAGCCTGCTTTTTTTTTAGATTAGAGGTGGTATCACATCCATCATGAAATGCTGCTGGATGTATTTTTATCGAGGTAGTCATGAAAATGAGCAAAAATAAAAAAAAAATCTGGCAAGTTTCATGCAACTAGTCTTTAAAAAATATTTTAAAACGCGTAGTGAAGCCTGCTTTTTTTTTTAGATTAGAGGTGGTATCACGTCCATCATGAAAAGCTGCTGGATGTATTTTTATGGAGGTAGTCATGAAAATGAGCAAATATTTAAAAAAATCTGGCAAGTTTCATGCAACTAGTGTATAAAAATATTTTACGAAGCGTAGTGAAGCCTGCTTTTTTTTTTAGATTAGAGGTGGTATCACGTCCATCATGAAAAGCTGCTGGATGTATTTTTATGGAGGTAGTCATGAAAATGAGCAAAAATAAAAACAAAAATCTGGCAAGTTTCATGCAACTAGTTTTTAAAAAATATTTTACGAAGCGTAGTGAAGCCTGCTTTTTTTTTTAGATTAGAGGTGGTATCACGTCCATCAGGAAAAGCTGCTGGATGTATTTTTATCGAGGTAGTCATAAAAATGAGCAAATATAACTCAATTTGGCAAGTTTCATGCAACTAGTCTTTAAAAAATATTTTAAGACGCGTAGTGAAGCCTGCTTTTGATTTATTTATTTTTACAAGGTGGGTTCATGTAGCCAGAAACGGATTAGAGGTGGTATCACGTCCATCATGAAAAGCTGCCAGAGGTACTTTTATGGCGGTAGTCGTAAAAACGAGTAATCGTATTCAAATCTGTGCCACGCAATTAGCCTTTAAACACTTCTGAAGATGTGTAGTGAAGCCTTGGTTTTTTTTTTTCCGTATTTTGCCTAATCAGCAAAATACGTCAAGGCCTGCAAGTTTATCGGCATCGGGATCGGCCGATGCATCAGCCGCGTTCACGTAGGAAGCGTCCCACTTCCCGTTGCCGCTTGTTGCCTTTAATTTGCACCTCAAAACACACAAACCGGGAATTGTCCGCCGGCCACCGCGCGGCGTCGGGCCGCCGCCTCGTCAAGGCCGCATCGGCGGCGCGGTACGCACGAGCAATACATTCCTCAGCGCTTAGCAACTCTGATCTCTGCTCTCCGCCCTGGCGTGGCGCAGTCTCAACCCCCCCCCCTCCGCCGCGTTTGCATTATGCTGACTCGTGTTTTTCCCCTTCTTGCGGGGAATAATTCACGTTAAAGACGCTCGCCCCCGTGGCAGAGCTCTCAAATTAAGAAACATTTGGCGCGTTTAGCCGTGATAAAGTTGTTCATTAGACAACACACTCGCCCGTACTCTTCGCTGGCGGCGCCCTGGGAGCAATTAAACATGCGAAGGACCCAATTTTCAGTCGGTGAACTCTGCCTGCACGTTTCTGCCGTTGGCCCATGAATAATTAACATGAATCGACGCCGCCGCCCCTTTTTAAAGCGTCAGGGCGACTTCCAGAAAGGATGTCAGGGCCGCCGCCGCCCCCCAGCCCCCCTCTCCCGGTGGCTGGTAATCGTACTACAACGCTATCGATGTCGGCGTTAAGTGTGACGGCCCTTCCGCTTCAGATCCGTCATCGGCTCTAGGGAGCAATTTCTTGGACGCTGACAACTCTGTCTCATCTTCAGGAGATGTTTCTTCCCATTCCTCCTCCTCCGCGAGGCCACCTCCTCTGGCCCGTGTCGCCGGTGTCACATCAGGACCCGGGAGGTGCCGGAGTCTCGGCGTCTGGAGGGACTTGCTGGCGTTCGCGGCGTAATGAAGACTGATGAGCAGATGGGGGTGGTGGGGTTTTGTTTTGGGGGGGGGTTCACCACGCCTTCCTGTGAAATCGCACGCGCCAAAAAAAGTCCAAGCATCCGTCAGTCACCGCCTGGATTACCGGATGCAGTACTGGGACTCCCTGAACGCCACGCAAACGCCCTCCCCTCCTGCTTCCTGCTTCTGTCTGGTCCGCTGGTCCTTCAAGACCGCAGACCACTCCTGGCACACAGAGGATCTTTGACTTCCATTGTGTCAGATGACTAGCGTTTTTGCAGTAGGTCCTTCGAAACAGCAGAGTGCTCCCGTCATATAGAGGATCTCTGACTAGCGTTTTGCCAGATGAGTGGTTCTGCAGTAGGCCCTTCAAAACAGCAGCACGCTCTTGTCATATAGAAGATCTCTGAATAGGGTTTGGGCAGTGTATTTCTAAAAACAGAGTGCTCCTGTCATATCGAGGATCTCCGACTAGTGTTTTTGCAATAGGCCCGTTAAAAACAGCAGAGCGTTGCTGTGTAATAGAGGATCTCTGAATACTGTTTGAGCAGTATATTCCTAAAAACACAGTGCTCCTGTCATATAGAGGATCTCTGACTAGTGTTTTTGCAGTAGGTCGCTCAAAAACAGCGAGTGTCTGTTATATAGAGGATCTTTGACTAGCGTTTTGCCAGATGATAAGCGGGTTTGCACTCTGCCCTTCAAAACAGCAGAGCTCTGTTGTCGTATAGAAGATCTCTGACTAGTGTTTCAGTAGCATATTTCTAAAATCAGATTGCTCCTGTCATGTAGAGGATCTTTGACTAGCGTGTACATAGTATGTCGTTCAAATCCGTGCTCCCGTCATATAGAGAATCTTTGGCTATTGTTTTTGCCTTTAAAAACAGTCCTTTAAAAAGTGCTCCTGTCATATAGACGATCTTGCTCTCGTCTTTTTGCAGAGGAGTGTTTTTGCAGTAGGTCCTTCAAAACAGCAGAATGCGCCTGTCCTATAGAGAAGCATATTCCTACAAAGAGCTCTCGTCATATAGAGGATCTCTGACTAGTCTCTTTGTATCATACAGTCTTCCTAAAAACAGCAGAGCGCTACTGTCAAATAGAAGATCTTTGACTTGCCTTCATGCAGATGACTAGTGTTTTTGTAGTAGGTCTTTCCAACAGCAGGGCCCTCCTGTCAAATAGAGGATCTTTGACTGGCATCGTGGCAGTACGTACTTAAAAACAGCAGGATGGAGTTGGACTGAATGAACGTGTGAGTCGGGTTGTTGCAGGGAGAGTGTGAGTTTGTCAAGCATAAGATTCTTAGACGGTACAAAAGTGGGCAAGTGTGGGCTATTTTCATCACCGGTGAAAATCTGCAAATGAAAAAAAACCATTTCTCACGACTATGCAAACGCGAGCGACCTGCTGCAGGAGAGCAGGCGTCACGTTTGCTTTGTGCTGCGCACGTCTCAAGGGCTGCCTTTCTTTTTGTCGCCCCCGCCGTCTGTCGGCGCCGCCCTGCAGCGTGCAGCCCGTCAGACGTAAAGGCCGATGTTCCGGCGAGGCTAGCCTGGCGCTCCCTGCCTTGGCACTGCGAGGTGCCCGTGCGCGTCTCACCGCCTGCGTGCGTGTGGACGCGCGATGCCCTTCACCGGCCGCCATATTGGACTGCATTTCTTCCCAGGTGCAGCCGGAGACGGAGCGCCGTGACACGTTCGGTGGAGTGATTATGGATTTGATGGTGCTTGAGCTGAGAGGGTTCCTCGTGGGCAGTGCAAAGCATGCTGGGCCATCACGGGCAGAGCGAGGCGAGTTGGAAATGGTTTTGCAAGAAGCTGGAACGCGTCATGGAGCCCTTACTGATGGGTTTTTGTCTGATTTATTTGATTATCTGATTTATCTGGATTTAGTGCCAGTCCTAAATGGGAGTGGTGGTGTGCACGAGTGCACTGGGGAGCTGCGGTTCACTGAGGGGACATATGAATTCCAACGTGGACTGGGATATTAAGAGGCAGAGCAGGTCCCCTGCCCCTTTTTCTTAATAAGACATAACAGCATGCAGCATATCATGCACATTTGGTGGAATAATTACGTAAAATGTGGCCGGCAGCACTCGTGCACCCTACCGCCACCATGCTTGACTGTGTGGTCCTTGTGTGGCCAGCTATTTAAACAAGCATGGCTGTTTGTGGACTCGTTTTCAGAAGCTAGTAAATGTATACGTCCACACAAGCTGTACACTGACTACTCTCAAGTGTATCCTAATTGCCTGCCTATGGAAGGGGTGCCCAAACTTTTTCCATCAAGCGCCGCATATAGAAAAATCAATAATGCAAGGGGGCCGCTTTGATATGTTTATGTATATTTGATAAAAAGCCTATTTACATATATCTTTTCCCAAAGCATTGCGCTAATAATGATTCATATCAGCCTCTTGGACACCCCAGGTCTATGGGGTCTTTGGTGTCACCACAGATGTGTGGCATTTTCCGAACCGTATTCAGCGACAGAGCATGAGGTTTTGGACCTGCGGCTTTTGCTTTCATTTGGTGCGGCAAGCGTGTTTAAAAACCCGTTTCCGAAGTTGCTTGAGAATAGCGTGCATCGTGTTGATGAACGCAAGCCTGATGATGCTTCTCTTTGGCATTTCTCCCTGGTTCTTTGGACTCGAGGAGTAACAACATAGGCAAAGGTTTTCACCGCCGATATTTTTGGTTGCAGCGCTGGACTCAACGCGGAAGATGGCAAAGAGCCCAGAATGAAAGTCTATACAGTATAGCAGTTAGAAAGCGAAAGTTCATTTTGTGCAGCCTGTCTGAGTGAGAACAATGTATCTGTTGTGTCTCCCACTGTTTTCATCAGTGTTGCGCAAGTCTGATTGTGCTACGTGTGTGGGTGTGTGTGACAGGCGGCCTCCTATGCTATTAGCCTGAAATGATCACAATGCATCTGTTGTCTGTCTGCCTCCTCTCCCAGTATTCTTCCATCAGTCATATGTAGACGTTGTGCGACTATGATTGTGCTATGTGAGTGTGTGTTTGTGCTTCTATGAGACTCTATTGGACTAAATTGATCAGAATGCATCTATTGTGTGTCTGCCTCTTCTCCCAGTACTTGTCCATCAGTCATATGTAAGAGTTCAGCAGCTCTGATTGTGCTATGTGAGTGTGTGTGTGAGTGTGTGTGTGTGTTGTGTATGTCAGGAAGGCCTTCTGTGAGAAGCTATGAAATTGAAACAATGAGAATGCATATTCTGTGTCTACCTCTTCTCTCAGTATTTTCCATCAGTCGTATGCAGAGGTTGTGTAACTCTGATTGTGCTATGAGAGTGTGTGTGTGTGTCAGGAAGGACTTCTGATTCGAAGCCATTAAATTGAAACAATGGAAATGCATCTTCTGTGTGTCTACCTCTTCTCTCAGTATTTTCCATCAGTCGTATGCAGAGGTTGTGTAACTCTGATTGTGCTATGTGAGTGTGTGTGTGTTGTGTATGTCAGGAAGGCCTTCTGTGAGAAGCTATTAAATTGAAACAATGGAAATGCATCTTCTGTGTGTCTACCTTTTCTCTCAGTATTTTCCATCAGTCGTATGCAGAGGTTGTGTAACTCTGATTGTGCTATGTGAGTGTGTGTGTGTGTCAGGAAGGACTTCTGATTCGAAGCCATTAATTTGAAACAATGGAAATGCATCTTCTGTGTGTCTACCTCTTCTCTCAGTATTTTCCATCAGTCGTATGCAGAGGTTGTGTAACTCTGATTGTGCTATGTGAGTGTGTGTGTGTGTCAGGAAGGACTTCTGATTCGAAGCCATTAAATTGAAACAATGGAAATGCATCTTCTGTGTGTCTACCTCTTCTCTCAGTATTTTCCATCAGTCGTATGCAGAGGTTGTGTAACTCTGATTGTGCTATGTGAGTGTGTGTGTGTTGTGTATGTCAGGAAGGCCTTCTGTGAGAAGCTATTAAATTGAAACAATGGAAATGCATCTTCTGTGTGTCTACCTTTTCTCTCAGTATTTTCCATCAGTCGTATGCAGAGGTTGTGTAACTCTGATTGTGCTATGAGAGTGTGTGTGTGTGTCAGGAAGGACTTCTGATTCGAAGCCATTAATTTGAAACAATGGAAATGCATCTTCTGTGTGTCTACCTCTTCTCTCAGTATTTTCCATCAGTCGTATGCAGAGGTTGTGTAACTCTGATTGTGCTATGTGAGTCTGAGAAAATTTAGATGTAATCTAAAGGTGTCAAAATAATAATGCATGCAATAACAGTGCACATCTAACAAACAATATCTAACAAACAACACAATCTTTGTTTGGTTGGACAAAGTCTTCTGTCCTTTCTTGGTTTCATGCAGACGAAAGGTTTTCTGACTTGTGGTTTTTACAACTTTGAGGCCTGCCAGGGAAAGTCCAGACTGAGAAGCAGGCACTGGTTGGACACCAGCCTCTAACTTGTTCATAAATACGGGAAGTCATATTCCGCTGGCAAATTAAAAAATGAACATTCTTGAAACGGGTCGGCTCGGCCTGGCTCTTAGTCTGTCCTTACATGGAATCCGACCCTTTGCGACCTTCCCCGCTTTGGTCCCCCTTGAAGGAGTTCTGCAGACACTAGCGAAGAAGCTGAGGGCATCGCGTCGGGCAAATGAGCAGCCCTGCGCTTCCGCCGCCATCGTGTCACGTCGCCAATTTATGCCCTCTCGGCCTCGAGGAAGATTCCCATTGATTTTCCATCCCCGCCCGTGTACGGAGTAAATAGGAAGCGCGAGCCTTATTAGTTGTGTTGCCGGATGAAAACAAGACTGGCCACCGCGTGCGTCTTTATTCTGGCTCCCCCTGAAAAAATGCACACTCTTTTATATTCCGAATCCCATTTTTTTGTATGGAAAAACGCCTACCGAGCTCTCACACGGTACACAGGAAGGGAGGCGAGGCGGGGGAAGTATTTGATGTAGCTACTTTGTAATCAAAGACAGTTCCGCCCAGCCTTCGGCGAGCCAGAACCACATCTAGCGATACTGCCAAGGAGAAATCAGAGCTCGAAAACGCTCCTCCGTTGTTAAAGTCTCAAGTGGGGAACACTTGGCCTTCCCAGGGAAAACATAAACAGACAAAGACAAGTGGATGAGTTGTTTGGTTAGTAGGAACGGGGGCGGGGCTACAAGCTGGAACTATTAACGCTACGCTTCAGCCAATAAGGAACTTTTCTAAGCATCAAATATTGAAATATCGCATATTCTACTTATGATACATACAATCTAATGCAATTATAATACATAGTGTACTATCACATTCACGTTACTCTTATTGTTGCACCTTTCTGCACTGCGGTGGTTTCCGAAAAAAAAGGTTAACTGTTGAGTTTTCATTTTTCCAAGAATAACGTTAAAATATTACGAGAAATTTAATTTTACATGAAATAAAAAATCATTTTACAAGAAATATTGCAACGCTAGAAAAACAGTCATAAAAAATTACAAAAAAGTATTTAAATAAAAATTAAATAAAACATATATATGTATATTGTAGGAAATGCCTAAATATTAGGCTTTATAATATAATTTCATATTATGGAATTTAAAAATATAATAAAAATATTAATAATATAATAATAATCAATAATATTAATGAAAATATAATAACATTTTTACACAGTATAATGAAATATAAGACATTTATAATGTAATATTTATAATTTTATATAATATAAAAAATAATATAAAAACATTCACACTATTCTTTGCAATTTCCTTGTTAACTATTTTGCTTTTATTTTTCCGAGATTAGATTTTTCCAAGTTTAGTTGAAGTTAGTAAAAGTTTTAATTTTACCAAAAAAATAGCGTTAGAAAAAAGGAAGTATTGAGAAAACACGGAACAAATACAAAAATGTACTTAAGAAGTAATAATAATTAAAAGACAAAAATGTGTTTTAAAAATATTTTTGGGGAAACGTCATAAATGAGTGAAAACAGAACTTGTACAGTATGCCTCAGAGAGAGAAAAAAATGTCTAAATGAAAAATACTGTGATTTTATGACAACATTTAACATTTTATAAAAATAACAACCCAGTAAAATCAGAATTTTACAAAAAATACATTGCAATTTTACAAGACAAAACTATGAAGTATTATTATCGTTGTTATTTTCCATCAGTCATATGTAGGTGTTGTGTAACTGATTGTGCTATGTGAGTGTGTGTGTGTGTCTGTGTCAAAAAGGCCTTCTGTGAGAAGCTATTAAATTGGAACAATGAGAATGCATCTTCTGTGTGTCTATCTCTTCTCCTAGTATTTACCATCAGTCGTATGCAGGTGTTGTGTAACTCTGATTGTGCTATGTGAGTGTGAAGTAGTTTTGGATTTTGTATCCAACATTAGCCGAACGACAACCTCAAAGCCGATGTAGGCACCCGACTGCGCCGATGTGGTCTTATACATTGTATACATGCACACGCCGTGTTTTTGTTTGTGCATTCCTGCCGTGGCGCCCGAGGCTGCCATCCAAACGGACGACCTACGCTGTGCATTAAAAGAGACAAGATTTGGAGGTCCGCTGCGAGAAGGTGGATGATCGCCACTTGTCTGCCCTAATCTGATGCTTTTTCCATATGCGTGGAGAAATACGAAGTCATTGGGAGGGGAAAAAAAACATGCAAGTACTTTAAAAAAGAATTTTGTGCTGTTACATAGTTGGTGTTCCCCAAATCACTTTTGGTTTGGTTGTTCTTGGAGAGCAATCTTGTGGTGACCAAGAAGCATGGAGGACGTACGGCATATCAGAACATGCTTTGGCTGCGCTAAATGCATGCGGCACAAAGACATACGCAGTGCGTGAGTTTGTCTTCCAACAGAAGGGCATGTAGAGCTCTCCTTGGGTTTTTCAGAGCGGCTGCAGGAGCAAGTCCAACCGGTTGTGGTTTAGATTTAAGATCTTACGGATGCGATGCATCAACTTTGCTTAATTTCTTATATATTGATTGTAATTGTGGTGCAGCTGAAGTGCGATAGCTCCTCCACTTTGTTTGGTATATTTTCCTTAAAAACAGTGGTCATGCCAAAATGTCGTGTTGCTGCCGGATGTTAACAATATCCGAGTGATGCTGTGACTTTGTTTTCTTTTCCTAAAGAGGAAGGTTTAAGACGAAAATGGACCGATGACGTGGATGCCCACCTCGAGTTCTTTTTTTTGCAATGTTCAAAACGACTGACACGTGGCTCGGCTACAACGCAGACATCCTGTGCTTCGTACGGCGCCATGTTTGTTTACCTGAGAGGTGTTACCGCGTCGGCGTGCGACCCTTCGGGAGGCTGTTTTGGGAGACTCTGTACTTGAATTCTGGCGCTAGAGGAGAAAACAAGCAAAAAAACATGCTAAGCGTAGCATATTCCTGGTTGACGAATGGCTTACATGCTAATTTAGCATCTCTTTCCCCGCTTCCTGTAGCACAGCTAATCCCTGCTTTTGTGCCAGCAAAGAGCCTCTCCATCCTGGCAAGTTTTCGCCGCCATTGTACTCGCCACAATGCCAGCGTCTCGTAAACAAGCCGCAGGGACAATGCCCCTCCTACGGCAGAGAGTTCCCGCGCCGCACGCGTCCGTCTCCGGGACGGAAGGGGCGAGCTAATCTGCCCGTTTGAAACGCCACCAAAAACAATGGCTGTCCTAATCCCGGTTTTTTCTGCGTCGGGGTCCGGGGGGAGGGGAAGAAGGATGGAGTTATTTCACGCTTGGCCGCTTCCGCTGTTTTTATGAACCCCCCGCCTTCAGTCCTCTAACTGGATTCCCAAGTCCTGTTTGCAACAGTCACACACCCCTGCAAGGACCGAGGTGCTTTTCATAATCGCGTGTGTGTGTGCGGCGCCCCGCCTCCCCCCACTAGAGCGCTCCAGCGGCAGTAATTTAACTTTAGGGAAGATAAGACGCCGGCAGAAGGTGCAATTTCCTTAGCTGTCTTTCCTGTTATTCATTTGACAATCGGCAAACATGTTTGGCACACGGGATCTAATTTGCCCCCCCGAGCGGACCCGCTTTAATGATCGCGTGTCATCCGCTAAGCGTGTCCTGTCAAAGCCGCTGATGTGATATCTTCTTACTTTTCCTGCCGTTTCGGAGGATTTCTACCCCCAAAATGACCTTTTTTTCCAGCTGCACTCATGGGTGTCCAAAGTGCGGCCCGGGGCCCATTTGGGAATGGCCCTTTTTTTTTTGACTGGCCGACAGCACAAACGGGACAAAAAATGAATGTAATTCTAACCATTCATTCATTTTCCATGCCGCTTATCCTCATTAGGGTGGCGGGGATGCTGGAGCCTATCCCAGCTGGCTTTGGGCGGGAGGCGGGGTACACCCTGGACTGGTCGCCAGCCAGTCGCAGGGCACATATAGACAAACATTCACCCTCTAATGGACAATTTAGAGCGGCCAATGAAGCTAACATGCATGTTTTTGGACTGTGGGAGGAAAGCGGAGTACCCGGAGAAAACCCACGCAGCATGCAAACTCCACACCAAGATGCACAACGGAGATTCCAACCCTGAACCTCCTGACTGTGAGGCCAACGTGCTAACCACTCATCCACCGTGCGTCCTGTAATTCTAACCATTTATCTGAAAATTTCAATTGTTTTCGCTTGTTCATCTCATAACGACGTCTTCTTATCTTGTAATTTTGACTTTTTATCTCACAAACTTGACTTCTGATTGAGATTTTCTTGTCTTTTTTTTAAATTTTACCTTGGAATTCCGACTTTTTATGTCATTTCGACTTTTTAATCTCAAAATTGCAACTTTCCTGTCTCGTAATTTGGGTTTTTGGCTCATAATTTTCATCTTTTATTGTATCGTTCCAACTTTTTCTTTCATTTCAAGCTTGTTAAGATCATAGTTGCGACTCTCCCATCTGATAATCCCCGTTTTGTAATCTGGCCTTTTATCTCACCGTTCATAACTTCATATACTAACTTCTGATCTCACCGTTTCGATGCGTCGCTTGATTTTGACTCGGAATCTCCTAATGAGGACATTTCATAACTTGGCCTTTTTCGTCTCGCCATTCCGTTTTATCTGATAAGTACGACTTGCCAGTCAGGCGCAACGCAGTCCGCCTGGAAAGCTGTTGCAGTCCCTTCAAGCGCTGATCTGCTTGCCCCGGCAGCCGTTGCCTCGCTGGTTCCCCGATGGCGACATATCAATCCTGTTGCAGCTCCCCGAAGGTCACCGGCATCCGCGGCAACACCCACGTATTGAAATAAAAGACATCACCTCAGCCTAATCTCCAGCGCCCGTCGGGAGGTGTGAAAGGCCACTCGTGGTTTTTCCGACTTTTCATTTTGTGCTTTTGACAGAAACAACAGCTCATTTGTTGGCCGTCATTCGGTCCTTCCAGACCCAAATACGCTGTTTTATCGACGCCGCGGCTGGGGGATCCAAAGTGTGGCCCGTTTACTGCCCATATTTTTATTGGGCGTCGGCAATTCAAAATACAAAAGAGGCTATTACAAAATAAAGACAAAAAAGTCATGACTACCGTTTGGGTTGAGTAGACGTTCTGATCGTGCAATAATCAAGAATAGATTTGAAAAAGTACAAAAGCAAGTTTTTTTAAAAAAAAAAAGGAAAAATGAGTAAAAAAAGTCGATCCTAAAGATAAGCTCGGTTTTTTGTCTTCAAATATCAAAAACATCTAACATTTCTGTACATTTGAAACGTAAACGTGGCCCCCGCCGCCGCGCCCTCTGCTTTTTCGGAGGGTGGAAAAAGTTTGGACACCCCTGCGCTGAGGACTATTTGACGTCTTCAGTGACCCGAAGATGCGCATTTTTGGGCCTCCCCACCAAAACACGCGACCATCCTTGATGGCAATTTGTACACCCCAGTGAACCCGGGTCCGGTTTTTTCTTTCCTTGAAAATCACACGAGATTTCAGTTTTTGCAAGCTACCAAAGGCGTGCCGCTTCCTGTCTCTTGCTACACTGATATCAAGTGAAAAGCGGGTCAGGGTCCCGCCAAAATGGACACTTGGAAAAAGCCGTGATAAGTAAGGCAGCCCTAAAATGATGTTTTGTCAAATGTGTCGACAAATGAGAACAGACACCAGTGCCAGAAAGACTGGCTTCTTGGGGTGGTATCCTGATATCGCTATCATCCTCGCTTTGCGGGTCGTGCGGTCTCGGGCGTGGTATTTGGAAAATGGCTTCCAGCTGTTGGCATACTGCATGTATTTGTGCGATGGAGTACTCATTAAAGGCTCTCTGACGGGCTGAGAGGAAGTGATTGCTTTGTTTTGATGAACTGCTCAAGGCTCAGAGACCTCCTCTCTCCGAAACCAGTCTCTCCTTTGGTGTTTCCATGCCAACGGGCTGGGAGAATCACCAAATTGCACCCGGTAAAGTCCCAGGGACGTGTGGATCAGTACGCTTCCGATCTGTCCCTCCACAGGACATTCAAATGCCTTGCTTTGTGTCAAATACGACAGACTGACTGTATTTAGTGCTTCCCTCCAATGTTTCAGTCTGGTGTCAGAAGTGGGATCTCTTTGGGGTGTCGTGAGAGGTTGCCAGTGTAACCATGGCAACCTTGCACATAAAATCACCGGCTGTTGTTCAATCTGGGCACCTGTAAAGTAATGTTTCTCTTTTGCGGCACTTTATCCATCCATCCATTTTCTTCCGCTTCTCCGAGGTCGGGTCGCGGGGGCAGCAACCCAAGCAGGGAAGCCCAGAGGTCCCTCTCCCCGGCCACTTAGTCCAGCTCTTCCCGGCGGATCCCGAGGCGTTCCCAGGCCAGCAGAGAGACATAGTCTCTCCAACGTGTCCTGGGTCTTTCCCGAGGCCTCCTACCGGTCGGACGTGCCCTGAACACCTCCCCAGGAAGGCGTTCGGGAGGCGTCCTAACCGGATGCCCGGGCCACCTCATCTGGCTCCTCTCAATGCGGAGGAGCAGCGGTTCTACTCCGAGTGTCTCCGGTATGACAGTTCTTCTCACACAGCGAGGAGAACATAGGAAATGGACGGATGGCTCGGCGTAGAAAACCTCGTCATGTTCTTTTAAATACGTGTTTTTGACATGAATAGAGCCCTCTAGATATGAACTAACATCCCTATAGTCACCTTTACACTCCTATTACCCAATGCAGTAGCCATAATAAAAGAAAACAAGCCAGAAGTAAGACTCAGGCTAGCGTGTGTTGCCATAAATGTGTTCTCAAATTGGTCTCAAACGTGGAACCCGCATTTTCCAGGCGTGACTCACGGCCGCCTTTCTTTCTAGAGTATTTGTCTTAGTTTTACAGTTCCTACGCATTCATTTATTATTTGCTGTATTTATATATTGAATACATTTATTGAAGTCAAACTAAGCAAAAAAACTGAAACCTGAAGCGGGACAGGAAGTGGCGCCGGGGGCTTCAGAGTTGAGTTTAGGAGATGGCGGCAAAAGCAGTCGGTGTTTGTACTTGGAATTTGCATTTTTATCCATGATTGTTTGCAGTGAAAGCCCGGTGCTTGTGTGTCTCGCTAGTACCTTACCGACACCCGGTGGCCGGTGTTAGAAGACATTTTGACTTTTGAATGCCTTGTATTTGTCCTTTAGTTCATGTCGCCGTTTTTGCGCTTGAAAATGCTTAACTTTGGCGGGAAATGTGCCGAAAAAAATGGCGCGGGACTTCCGTGATGCCAGTTGCTTGCAGGGTTTGTCGTTCACATCCGGCGCGTGTTTTTTTGGTTTGTTTCTGGAACCTTTGAATCATTTTGTGTCGCAAACCCCCCCCAAAAAGCCACTCGGCTGGACGCTTTTCTACTACAAACCTCCTCCCGGTCCGGGGCGGACAGAACCGGGCCCCCGTGGCAGCACTCGAGCTCCCCCGCGACGAGGCACCGGCTCCCTTTTGTAGCCAGCATGTCGCTCTCCTCTCCCTCTGGCGGAGAGCGAGTGATGAGAGCTGGCGTCAGTGACTCTAATTCCACCGATAACTCTCTAATAATCTCTTTTCCGCGCATTTTTCAGCACCTCGTGGCGGATGGAACCTGTCGCTGATCTATTTTGGGATTTCCCCGGAGCTCTGTACGGAGATGACGAAGGTCCTCGCGTACGGTGGGATCGGTCTGGTGAAACTGGGCACCGTGCGGGGTGCGGAAGTTTCACGGTGCGTACTTCAGCCGGGGGAACCTTGCAGTGGAACCTAAGTCTGGAGTCACCCGAAGCCAAGAGACCGGAACGAGCCTAATTTGAGCTATAAATAGCCGACCCGTCAGCGTCGCGTCGGATCCGCTCGGTTAGGCTTGGCGGTTGGGGTCTCATGTGGGGACACATCCCCCTTTTTTTTACACTTTAAATTCTTCTAATTAGGGGATTGTGTGGGGATACAAATACTTGTATTATTTAAAATGATTACTACATTATTATTATTATTATTTTATGGCATATTAGGGCCACATTCAAAAGAATTCCAAGATTAAAAGTCGCAGTTGTAAGAGGCAAAAAAGTCCTACATTTACTTTTGACCCAGGCCAAAGGTCACACACGCCCCCCGTGTTTATAGCTGTCCCGGGCAATGCCTGTATTAAAATCATCAGATTTGTCGTACATTTAGGAAGGAGAGCTCGAGAGTCGGAACTTTACCGGCGTCGCCAGAGACTCCCCTTGTGCGGAGGGGGCGGGCATTAGAGAGTAGCGCTGAGAGGATGCTAATTCATGCTAATCTGTTTTGCTGTCCCGTTATAAATAAAAGCTTCCTGAAGCAAGAGGAAGGTTTCCTTCCTTCCCGGAGAATTGTTTTATATTTTCCCTCGTTTGACTTCATCACACCTCCGATTAACACTTTCTTTCTTGTAAAATAAATTTTTTCTCATCTTGTAAAGTTACATTTTTTTTCTCGTGTCTTGTAATATTAGGACTTTTCTTGTAAAATTACCACTTTTAATCTCATAAAATTATGATTTATAATCTCATAATATTGCATTTTTTTCTGGTAAAATTCTGACTTTTAATCTTGTAATATCATGACTTGTTTTGGTAAAATGACATTTTTTAATATCATAAAATTACAATTTATAATCTCATAATATTGCATCATTTTTTCGGTAAAATTCTGAATTTTAATCTCTAAATGTTTTTTCTCGTAATATTACAAGTTTTAATCTGGAAATGTTTTTTTTATGTGACCTTAATACATTATTGTATACTGTATATATGATACATAAAACAGATACTATAAATAGATATGTAATATATGACATGTATATGTTAAAATATGCATTTAATAAAATTAAATGCATATTTTAATGGGTATGCAAATTAAAAAAGTAAAAAGAAGCCATACCCAAAGTAGAGCAGGCCTTTTTTTGATTTGTTTTCCCAGCATCGGACTTTTTTTTAATGTTCCTTGGAAAACACAATAACTTCGTCTTCCGGCTTGGAGTCCTTTACTCGGGTTTGTCTGAAGTTCAGACGTTCCAGGACAAGTCCTTGCCGGGCTGCCACCATCTTCCCTCCGGATAGTAAGCTGCTGTCATTTGGATGTTTTGATTTGATAGGTTGGCTTTTCTTTGCTTTGGTTTTACGCGGCAGAACTACTTGACTGCAGAACCGGACTGCCGTGCGGTCGAGTTGTGGGCCGAAACACGCGATGGAGACAGCCAAGCAAAACTGCAAAAATTCTTCAGTCTGGAAAACCAACCAAATTCCTTGTTTGTGTTCAACGATGCGTCATTTTGGATTCAAGTTCAAAGGAAGCATCCAGAGCTTTCCACAACCATTCCCTTCCAATGACTTTGCCTTTTTTGGTTGACCCATGACAGTAACGTTTACTGGCACACACCGTTTTTCTCCCCCCGGTATCAGAAATCAAGTGCTGAGCAATTTCGATACATGAAATGTTGGGAAGAAAGCATTATCAAGCATCTCTGAAATCTGGTTCTACCTGCTCCTGGGTGTGCTACGGCACCAAATCCTTTGTTTGTGGGGGCGGGTATGTTGGTTGTTCCGTCATTTTGGATGAAAGTTAAAAAGGAACTATCCGGAGCCTTCCACAATGGCACTAAATATGTCCCCCTGCCTTCCAGTTACTCTGGTTTATGTATGCGTGACAGGAACTTTCTATTAGCCTGACGGCTGGCAATATGTGAAATATTGATCTTCTATAGAAATACAGTTTTGGTGCTCCTGGGCGTGCAAGTGTGCCAAATCCCTTGAGCGCACGGGGTTGGTACGTTTGTTGTTCCATCATTTTGGATGAAAGTTAAAGGCACTATAGGAACTTTCCACAATGGTACAAAATATGTAGTTGTCGTTCCCTTCCAGGGACTTTGGTTTATAGGCCACTAGCTTTTTATTGGCTGGCAATATGGATATATCGGTTATGAAATGAATATTGATCGTCTATAAAAACATAGTTTTGTTGCTTCTGGTCATGCAAGGGTGCCAAATAGGTATGTTTGTTGTTCCTTCATTTTGGATGAAAGTTCAGACTTTTGTTTTATGCATGACCCTGGCTTTACGTTGGTGTGATAGCAGACCATTTTACACAAACCGGCCTAAGAACTTCTTCCGCACCTTCCTGTCACGCAGGTACCCCTGTGACACGAGTGACCGCCACAGACGCCGACGACCCGGTCTACGGAAACAGCGCCAAGCTGGTCTACAGCATCCTGGAGGGACAGCCTTATTTCTCCGTGGACCCCAACTCAGGTGAGCGCGTCTCCGTGGCCTTTTGTGCGCCTGCTCGTTGTTTGGCCTGGATCTGCAGCAAGATGGAGACGCCGGCTCATTAAAGTTAATGGCGGCAGTTAATAGACTCGGCAAATCCTTTCACCGGTGGCCGCCAATGGAGAGCACCGTGTCGGACAAAAGTGGGAGTGAATGAGCACCACGCCCATTATGGGCCCACAATGAGAGGCAGATAGGGCTTTACAAGCGGGCGCAGATAACATCTAGTGGATTATTTCAATGGGCTTTTTTTTCCTTCTCCTTCAGAACAGCGCCGGGACCTCTTTAGTATTTAAACATTGTCCCTTTTCATCAGCCGCTTCCACTGAGATAAACGAGCTCCCGGTGTCACCCGAGGTCGAGTGCTGAGCCGTTGCTGTCGGATTTTACTTCCACCCGCTGGTCGCAACGTTAGGTGCGCCGTTTCCTGTCGGCGGGCAGTCCTGCAGACGGTAATCGTGCATGCACTTTAGAGTAGTCAGTGTGCAGTTTGCACAGCAGTGTGGATTTACTATCCACTGAACGTGATTCAAAA
The DNA here is from genome assembly GCA_024372805.1 of Oostethus manadensis. Classification (NCBI taxonomy): domain Eukaryota; kingdom Metazoa; phylum Chordata; class Actinopteri; order Syngnathiformes; family Syngnathidae; genus Oostethus; species Oostethus manadensis. The sequence continues at coordinate 43,072 of QODF01000191.1, forward strand.
CACGACTATTATTATTAACAAAGACAGCCCTGCCTTGCCTACAGTCTAGCATGGTGGTGGTAGGGTGCACGAGTGCTGCCGGGGTTAAGATGAATTGCAACATGTACTGTGACAGTGTGACGCAAAACCTGTTTTTGCAACATGAAAAGGAGCACATGAACGCCTCCAAGACGTCAAGTGTGCTCCAGCTCTGGTGAATTCCATGCCCAAGAGGATTAAGGCAGTGGATAACACTCAATATCCACACTAGGGACACCATTTGGACAAAGATGGCTGCATGTTGATTTTCAGTGGGCAGTCGATCTACTCTGCTGTACAAGCTGTACATGGACTACTCTAAAGTGCATGAATGAATTTACTGTGGAAAAGCCCCTCAACAAACTCAAATGCACTCTAAAATGCGAGGTGCTTCTCAAATGAGAAAAAAGTGCGTGCAAAAATGCACCATTATTTTCTATAAAAGTACCTTTTAAAACTACATAAATGATCCCACACTTATGCATGTCTGTATTATCTACAGTATTTGGGATTCCATCACTGTAATTTTATTTAATTATTAGTACGGGTGCCTAAATGAAGTATATTTTTTTAAAAACGAACACTCTATTCATTCAAATTAATTACCAAATGAATGTATTAGTCTGTGGTGTTTTTACAGAAAATATTCATATTTACACCCAACTTTCTTCCTTTTCTATACGTTTATTTACGTGAAAAAGAGGTTGGAACAAAGTGGGGGGTCAAAATGAAGAAACAGTTTGTGTAAAAATTATATATATATGTATATATAAAAATGAATACAAGTAAATTATTTCAAATCAATAATTTTGATTTTTTTTTTAATATTTTACTTGAAATTATAATTTATTTAATGTCATTTGGAATAAAGTGGGTGTAAAAAAAAACAACATAAATCAACCAAAAATGAATTATTAGTTTAAGTCATTTTCATAACTAAAGTCAGAGCAATAAAATAAAAAATATACACATTACAATGCATTGCAAGTCATGAACACGTTTATTGACTAAATTCAGTCATTTGATTATCGGTTGGTTCGGACGGCCCACTTTATTCCAACTGCTTTTCCGTACAGTTATTAGTTAATCAAGGAATTGTGCTTAATTGCAATGGCGTGATGAAATGCGCTGAATTGAAGAACCGTTTCAAAAACAGCCGACGGAAGCGAGAGCTGTACTTTTTGCAACGCAGCGAAAGCCACGTGTCAAATCAGCGACGCAGGCAGCGGCCCACCGGCCCGGCTGGCACACCGGCGCTGGGCCCTTCAAAAGGTGCAAGAAAATCAGCGTGGAAGTTTGCTCAGGGTATGTTTACACAAAAACAACCTCGTCAAAATTGCGTTTGACCCTCGTAGGCTTCTTGGAAGGCAGCCAGCCTCTTGTTGTTATTATTTTCCAGGAGTCCTGCATCCAGGAGCTTGCTTATAATTCACTTCCTGCGTCGATGTTCTGACTGCAAAGTTTGGAATAGCCAAATTGCAAAAAGGACAAACAGCACAAATGAGGTGCGGCGGGCGGCAGTTGATTTTAATGAACGTGGTGGGATCTTCAGAAGTTAATGGGCGGTGCTATCTGCCGTCTAACGGAATAGAAGGGGCTTTGTCCGCCTCTCTGGGGACAAACCCCCCCCCCCCCACCCACGTATCGGCGGGACAAATCTCCGCCTTCTCCGTTGTTTGTGCAGGTTTAGCCAGGTCAAGCGATCATCTGCGATATACCGCATCGTTCAACAATGAGCAGCATCAAAGTCATTGTTAAATCTACATAATTGCGGGATTCAGAAGCGGAGCCCCGGCCTGTCTGCTAAATGCAACGCGGCCGCGTTATGAATTCAAACTCGTATTGATAATAATAATTACTTCTCCCCTTCTTTGCAAGACTTGAGCCGTACCATTAAAGCATCAGGACATCGCCAAAGCAGATTCCGGCTTGGATCTTTAATTGCTTTTCCAGCAACGGGATAAAATAAACCACAATAACAGCAGATGAGACGGAAACTTGAAGCGGCGCCGACATCACGTGTTTATTCGAATGGACTTACGTGTTTGCATGTGACTGGAAAGACGGACGTTTGCATTTGCATGTGAATTTTTGGGGCCTACAGTATGGGAATGAATGATTTACAATATCTGGGTGTGAATGAAAGGACATACTGTATATTCACTTTGTGTGAATGGACAGACAAATGTGTACATTATGTCTATATGTGAATGGACAGATACGACCAGATAGACACACAATATGTTTGTCAATATTTACAACACCTGTTTAGGTGACTGGACAAACATACAGTCTGTTGGTGGAATCTGTGAATGGACAGACGAATGCATACACTGTGTTTATGTAAATGCAAAGGTGGATTTTTGCATCACAAAATCTATATGTGAATGGACAGACAGATGCGTACATTACGTTTATACGTGAATGGATGGACAGATTTTACTTTTTTATGTGTATGTGAATGAGCAGACAGGTGCTAAAAATATGAACGTGTGAATGGACTGAATGGTGTTTAATTTACGTGTGAATGTACAGACAGATGTGCACATTACGTTTATACGTGAATGGATGGACAGATTTTACTTTTTTATGTGTATGTGAATGAGCAGACAGGTGCTAAAAATATGAACGTGTGAATGGACTGAATGGTGTTTAATTTACGTGTGAATGTACAGACAGATGTGCACATTACGTTTATACGTGAATGGATGGACAGATTTTACTTTTTTATGTGTATGTGAATGAGCAGACAGGTGCTAAAAATATGAACGTGTGAATGGACTGAATGGTGTTTAATTTACGTGTGAATGTACAGACAGATGTGCACATTACGTTTATACGTGAATGGATGGACAGATTTTACTTTTTTATGTGTATGTGAATGAGCAGACAGGTGCTAAAAATATGAACGTGTGAATGGACTGAATGGTGTTTAATTTACGTGTGAATGTACAGACAGATGTGCACATTACGTTTATACGTGAATGGATGGACAGATTTTACTTTTTTATGTGTATGTGAATGAGCAGACAGGTGCTAAAAATATGAACGTGTGAATGGACTGAATGGTGTTTAATTTACGTGTGAATGTACAGACAGATGTGCACATTACGTTTATACGTGAATGGATGGACAGATTTTACTTTTTTATGTGTATGTGAATGAGCAGACAGGTGCTAAAAATATGAACGTGTGAATGGACTGAATGGTGTTTAATTTACGTGTGAATGTACAGACAGATGTGCACATTACGTTTATACGTGAATGGACGGACAGATTTTACTTTTCAGATTGGCACATATGCGTGTATGTAAACGCAGGGACAAATGTTTGTAGCTGAATGGAGAAAAACTTTTTCATATTTCATTTGTGTGAAATAAATAAATGAATAAATGGAAAGACAGATGTTTGTTTTTTCTGTATGGGAAGGGAGAAACAGATGGTAATGTTATGTGCATACATGACTGGACAGACAGATGTGTACATTATGTGTATATGTGAATGAACAGACAGATGTTATTTTTGTCTGTATGAGAACGGAGAAGCAGATGTACCTGAAAGGATAGCCAAGTGTGTACGTAATCTGTGTATGTGATTGGACAGACATGTTTGTTGTGTCTGGATGTGTCTGGAATTACATGCATACAGGAATGGACAGACAGATGTTTGAATTATGTCTGTAGGTGAGTTGAGAAACACATTTTAATATTACATGTGTTTGTGAATGGACAAACAAATGTCTTTTTTCTGTATGTGAACGGAGAAGCAGAATTTCGTGTTATGTCTGCACGTGATGGACAGCTGTGTACATTATGTGTGTATGTGAACGGACAGAGATATTTGTTTTGTCTGTATGTGAATGGAGAAACACAAATTCCTATTACGTGTGTTTGTGATTGGCCAGACAAATATCTGTTTTGTTTGGACGTAAATGGACAGACAGATGTGCACATTATGTGCGTTTGTGAACGAACAGACATATATTTGTTCCGTCTGGATGTAAATAGACAGACAACTGTGTACATAATGTCTGTATGTTTGTTTTGTCACGATGTGAATGGAAAAACAGATGTTCATATTACAGGGGCTCTGTATGTAAATTGACAGACAGCTGTGTACATTATGTGTGTGCGTGAATGGACAGACAGATGTTTGTTTTGTCTGCACGTGAATGGACAGACAGACAGCTGTGTACATGACGTGTGTATGTGAACGGATAGACAAATGTTTGTTTTGTCTGTATGTGAATGGACGGACAGCCATTTATGTGTGTACGTGAACGGACAGGCATATTTGTTTTGTCTGTATGTGAATGGACAGACAGCTAGCTGTGTACATTATGTGTGTACGTGAACGGACAGACAGATGTTTGTTTTGTCTGCACGTGAATGGAGAAACAAACGACCTGGCGTATGTTTACCTCGTGTGTGTACAAGTGACGGATGTTTGTGTGCATGTAAATGGAATGTACGCGAATGGACCGACGTGCAATAGCATACAGTCGGGCTGGCTATAATAAGGAATTGACGGTCAATGGTGGAGAACTGATGCGTTTGTGGATAGTTGAGGAAATCGTCAGCTTCCGATTTGGGAAAAGCGCGCCTCCTAACGTTCCGAGAGAGGAAGGCCGAGAAAGTCCATTTGCATACCGAACAGGAGCGGGCGGTCCGACACGTCGGCGGTGGTCTCGCCGTGGTCTCGCAGCAGCTGCGGTCGGAAGCCCGGGACGGGACAGAGGCGACGGGATTAGCATTCCGAGCCGGCATGCGACGCCGGAGCGCATGCAGATGGCGCGTGCAGCTGAGCCGGAAGTTTGCATGAATGTGAATGAAAATCAAAGGTAAAGGGGGCGCCATTACCGAGTGTTTGACACTCCCAACGCCAGCATTGGAAGTGAAAAGCTTTGGATGAATACATGAATAAACAAGAAAAACACACCACGGCCCAATTTATCACTCGGATAGGTGGTAGGGAAAAAAAACAAAAGCACGTATGGAAATGAGTGTTTGTCTATCGTCCCGTTTTGAGTGATTAGGAATTAATTTGAATAATTAACGATGATCAACTGGAGAGATGACTTGTTTGTGCCTCGTCTTATTTTGGGATTTGTTTGTTTTTGCCTGAGCGGGCCTACCTTCAAATCAGATGCTTATTACGCACCGCCAGCACGCTCTCTAATCACACGCGCGCATTACCATCGCAGGAAGCCAACTTTTCCCGGGGCTTTCTCGGGCAGAACGCGGAGTTAAAAGTACTTTGGAATATTTGATTCATCGGGAATATAATGGGCTCCAAGCTGAACGGTCAATATGAAATATTTATGGAATATTCTAGTTCAGCCGTTCCGTCCCTCAGGCTTTTCTTGCCGCATACACGCAGTACATGCACATCATTACCCTTCGTGCCATTGTGTGAATGGAATGACAAATACACCCTATGCATGCATGTTTTGTGTATGTGTGACAGGACAAACGTGTTTATGTGGGAATAGACAGGCGGATGCTTTCATTTTGCGTGTACGTGACAGCGCAGATGTTCGCGATATCTCTTCACGTGTGCGTGTGTTACTTTTAGAGCTGATGTGTGTGAGTGGACAGGCAGAAGTTACCATGACCCGCGTATGTGAATAGACATACATTTATATTACTATATGAATAAACGGACAGACGGATGTGCACAGTTTGTGTGCATGTGAATGCGCAGGCAGATATTACCGTGATCTGTCTATGCGAATGGACAAACATGGTTATGTTACGTGTATGTGAAAGGAAAAACATACTGTATGTATGCATGATGTGTGAATGTGAAAGACACATATGTAAGTAGACATTTTCATGTTGGCCTTATATTTCTATGTGAATAGACCAACATGGTTATGTTACGTGTATGTGAAAGGACAAACATACTGTATGTATGCATGATGTGTGAATGCCGTGTACATAAATATACTGTATATCTCTGTACAGTATGCACGTATGATAGTAAAAATAGGGATTCCAGAGTGACTAAAACAACGGACATGGCCGTGGGAGTTTGTTGTTTGATTCCCACTTGCAGCCCTGAGTCAAGTACCGAGTCCCGAGTGGATTTTTCAAACACTCGTAGCAAAGCG
>QODF01000191.1:49536-73469 GCA_024372805.1 Oostethus manadensis
TTTGTTTTGTCTGTATGTGAATGGACAGACAGCTAGCTGTGTACATTATGTGTGTACGTGAACGGACAGACAGATGTTTGTTTTGTCTGCACGTGAATGGAGAAACAAACGACCTGGCGTATGTTTACCTCGTGTGTGTACAAGTGACGGATGTTTGTGTGCATGTAAATGGAATGTACGCGAATGGACCGACGTGCAATAGCATACAGTCGGGCTGGCTATAATAAGGAATTGACGGTCAATGGTGGAGAACTGATGCGTTTGTGGATAGTTGAGGAAATCGTCAGCTTCCGATTTGGGAAAAGCGCGCCTCCTAACGTTCCGAGAGAGGAAGGCCGAGAAAGTCCATTTGCATACCGAACAGGAGCGGGCGGTCCGACACGTCGGCGGTGGTCTCGCCGTGGTCTCGCAGCAGCTGCGGTCGGAAGCCCGGGACGGGACAGAGGCGCCGGGATTAGCATTCCGAGCCGGCATGCGACGCCGGAGCGCATGCAGATGGCGCGTGCAGCTGAGCCGGAAGTTTGCATGAATGTGAATGAAAATCAAAGGTAAAGGGGGCGCCATTACCGAGTGTTTGACACTCCCAACGCCAGCATTGGAAGTGAAAAGCTTTGGATGAATACATGAATAAACAAGAAAAACACACCACGGCCCAATTTATCACTCGGATAGGTGGTAGGGAAAAAAAACAAAAGCACGTATGGAAATGAGTGTTTGTCTATCGTCCCGTTTTGAGTGATTAGGAATTAATTTGAATAATTAACGATGATCAACTGGAGAGATGACTTGTTTGTGCCTCGTCTTATTTTGGGATTTGTTTGTTTTTGCCTGAGCGGGCCTACCTTCAAATCAGATGCTTATTACGCACCGCCAGCACGCTCTCTAATCACACGCGCGCATTACCATCGCAGGAAGCCAACTTTTCCCGGGGCTTTCTCGGGCAGAACGCGGAGTTAAAAGTACTTTGGAATATTTGATTCATCGGGAATATAATGGGCTCCAAGCTGAACGGTCAATATGAAATATTTATGGAATATTCTAGTTCAGCCGTTCCGTCCCTCAGGCTTTTCTTGCCGCATACACGCAGTACATGCACATCGTTACCCTTCGTGCCATTGTGTGAATGGAATGACAAATACACCCTATGCATGCATGTTTTGTGTATGTGTGACAGGACAAACGTGTTTATGTGGGAATAGACAGGCGGATGCTTTCATTTTGCGTGTACGTAACAGCGCAGATGTTTGCGATATCTCTTCACGTGTGCGTGTGTTACTTTTAGAGGTGATGTGTGTGAGTGGACAGGCAGAAGTAACCATGACCCGCGTATGTGAATAGACATACATTTATATTACTATATGAATAAACGGACAGACGGATGTTCACAGTTTGTGTGCATGTGAATGCACAGGCAGATATTACCGTGATCTGTCTATGTGAATGGACAAACATATGTTTGCATGCCTATATGTAAGTATACTGGTGTTCACCTTATATTTCTATGTGAATAGACAAGCACACGTCATATTATGTGTTTATGTGACCGGACAAACGTACTGAAAGTTTGCATCATCTGAAACCTATGTGGATGTACAAATCCTGTCGGAACATTTTTACTTTGTATTTTTATGTGAATGGACAAACACGTTTATAGTATGTGTGTATGTGAATGGACAAACATATGTTTGCATGATGTGACGTGTATGTAAGTAGACATATGTAAATATCATATGTAAGCGGACATATTGGTGTTCTCCTTATATTTCTATGTGAATTGACAAGCATGCGTTATGTGTTTATGTGAATGGACAAACGTATGTTTGCATGATGTGCGAATGTGACAGACCTGTGTAACCAGTTTGCTTGTGTAAAAGTGAATGGCTAAATTGTGTAATAATGTTCTTTGTATTTCTATGTGACTGGATAAGCATGATTATGCTCTGTGAATGTGAAAGGACAAACGGTGATGTGCAAATGTGACTTGTGTACTCTGTGTGTACATATGCATATGAATGAACAAATCATGTGAAAATGCTCTTACATTTATTCTCTTATATTTTCATCAAAATGAACAAGAATAGTTACACTGTGTGTATGTGAAAGGACAAACATATGTTTCCAGAAAGTGCGATTGTGACAGACGCGCATACTGTGTGTACATGTAAATGTAAGTAGACATTTTGATGTTGGCCTTATATTTCAATGTGATTAGACATTCATGGTTATGTGACAGGACAAACATACTGTATGTGTGCATGATGTGTGAATGTGACAGACACGCATGTAAGTAGACATTTTGACGTTTGCCTTGTATTTCTATGTGAATAGACAAACATGCTTATATTACGTGTATGTGAAAGGACAAACATACCGTACGTATGCATGATGTCTGAATGTGACAGACACGTGTGTAAGTAGACATTTTGACGTTTGCCTTATATTTCTATGTGAATAGACCAACACGGTTATGTTACGTGTATGTGAAAGGACAAACATACTGTATGTATGCATGATGTGTGAATGCCGTGTACATAAATATACTGTATATCTCTGTACAGTNGGTTATGTTACGTGTATGTGAAAGGACAAACATACTGTATGTATGCATGATGTGTGAATGCCGTGTACATAAATATACTGTATATCTCTGTACAGTATGCACGTATGATAGTAAAAATAGGGATTCCAGAGTGACTAAAACAACGGACATGGCCGTGGGAGTTTGTTGTTTGATTCCCACTTGCAGCCCTGAGTCAAGTACCGAGTCCCGAGTGGATTTTTCAAACACTCGTAGCAAAGCGATAGAAACGCCGTCGTTGTGATTATTTTGTTGATATTATGTCACAAAGATGTTCCTACGCAGCAGAGCGTGGTTGAAGCCAAGGTTCACAATGCATTGGGTGCTAACAGCGTTGCGCTAACGTGATGCAGACTGCAAGCCACCGGCGCCGTCTGATGACACACTAGGAGAATATCACGGGCGGAGGGATGGGAGGTTTTAAGCCAGATGACCCCTGATGAAGAAAGTTCATAAACACAATCAATTTTGTTTTTATTTGGTGTGTATGTGAATGGAGAGACACATGTTGGCAACAGCTGTGTGTGAAGAGACAGACATGTTTGCAGTATCTGTGTGTATGTTATGTGTGTGTGTGTGTGTGGTAGGGAGCATGGATTTTACGTTTTATATCTAAATGGACAGACATGTTTACCGTATTGTGAATGCAGCAGCATGTGTGAATAGACAGACGTACTGCAGGACGTATGTTAACTGGATGTGATAGGCGGAAGGATTTTGTATGTCAATTGACAGACAAATGCAACATTTGTGTGTGAATGGACAGACATGTTTTTATTATCCATTCAGCTGAATGGGGACACATGTTTACATTACTTATGAATGGACAGACATATCACATGTATATGTTGTGAATGTATGTGATAGGGCAGGTAGATTAATTTAGTTTTAGATGTTTTGTATGTGAATGGACAGACACATGTTTACTGTATCGATGTAGCTGAATGGACACAATGTGTGAAAATGGATGTGTACATTATGCGTGTATGCGGATTGGAAAAACAGATGAGCACATTATGCGTGTATGCGAATGAACAAACAGACGTGCACATTATGTGTGCATGCGAATGGACAAACAGATGTGCACATTATGTGTGTATGCGAATTGACAAACGGATGTGCACATTATGTGTGTATGTGAATGGACAAATTGATCCGTACGTTATGTGTGTATGCAAACGGACAAACATGTGTGCACATTATGTGTGTATGCGAATGGACAAATGGATGTGTACATTATGCATGTGTGCGAATGGACAAACGGGTGCATACATTCGGTGTGTATGCGAATGGACAAATGCATGTGTACGTTATGTGTGTATGCGAATGGACAAACATATACGCACATTATGTGTGTATGCGGATGGAAAACCTGATGAGCACATTATGCGTGTATGAGAGTGGACAAATAGATGCGCACATTATGCGTGCATGCGAATGGACAAACTGATGCGCACATTATCCGTTTATGCGAACGGACAAACAGATGCGTACATTATGCGTGTATGCGGACGGACAAACAAATGTGCACATTATGCGTGTATGCGAATGGACAAATGGATGTGTACATTATGCGTGTGTGCGAATGGACAAACGGGTGCATACATTCGGTGTGTATGCGAATGGACAAATGCATGTGTACGTTATGTGTGTATGCGATTGGACAAACATATACGCACATTATGTGTGTATGCGAATGGACAAACGTATGCGTACATTATGTGTGTATGCGGATGGAAAACCTGATGAGCACATTATGCGTGTATGAGAGTGGACAAATAGATGCGCACATTATGCGTGCATGCGAATGGACAAACTGATGCGCACATTATCCGTTTATGCGAACGGACAAACAGATGCGTACATTATGCGTGTATGCGGACGGACAAACAAATGTGCACATTATGCGTGTATGCGAATGGACAAATGGATGTGTACATTATGCGTGTGTGCGAATGGACAAACGGGTGCATACATTCGGTGTGTATGCGAATGGACAAATGCATGTGTACGTTATGTGTGTATGCGATTGGACAAACATATACGCACATTATGTGTGTATGCGAATGGACAAACGTATGCGTACATTATGTGTGTATGCGGATGGAAAACCTGATGAGCACATTATGCGTGTATGAGAGTGGACAAATAGATGCGCACATTATGCGTGCATGCGAATGGACAAACTGATGCGCACATTATCCGTTTATGCGAACGGACAAACAGATGTGCACATTATGCGTGTATGAGAGTGGACAAACAGATGCGCACATTATGCGTGCATGTGAATGGACAAACCGATGCGCACATTATCCGTGTATGCGGACGGACAAACAGATGCGCACATTATCCGTGTATGCGAATGGACAAACGGATGCATACATTATGTGTGTATGCGAATGGACGGACAGATGTGCACATTATGTGTGAGCTCCGAGTGTGTGAATGGACAGACGTGTTTATTGGCCTTGTCTAAAAACACGATCACGTTTTGTACTACAAGTGCTGCCCGGGACCTCCAAAAGCACAGCTGACCCCCAAAAGGGGCTCCACCTCCGCGGACGGCCGAGTCCCCCCCCCCGGCGCCAACACCCCCCGCCCGCCTTGTTTTGGCAACGCCGCCCGAGCCTGTTCTCCTTTTCCGAGGCAGCTGAGGCGCGGAGGCGGGGTGTCGTGCCAAAGCCGGGCTTTTATGAGGGGTTTTATATTCATTTGATGATCCTGCGGGTCTCTGTTTCCTGAGTGGATTATCCAGAGATGCCGGCGCTGAGCCCTTTTTATATTCTGTGCTGTGTCGGAGTCAATAAGGTCCATTCTGCATACAATATTCCCGATTATACAAGACAGACGGCATCGTTCCCACTCAGTCAGAATACAAATCAATGCAGACGGCCAAACAACAACACCGTGATGTGGATGTGTCTTCTTCTCCGTGCCCACACTCCCCGCTTTTGCAGAAAACACACCTGCGGGGAATTCTTCACCTCTGCTTGCTGCCGGGTCTTTGTTTGGGAAGGTGGCGGTCCAGAATAATGCGTCTTAGCGGAGTGTCAAGTGAAGGTTATTGCATACTCGCGTGTTGGACCTGCTCTTAGTTTGGCTGCTGTCCCCTCCAGCCACCATCAAGATCGCTCTCCATGGTATGGACCGGGAGATGCGGGAGGAGTACCTGGTGGTCATCCAGGCCAAGGACATGGGAGGTCACATGGGCGGCCTGTCGGGGACCACCACCGTCACCGTCACGCTCACCGACATCAACGACAACCCGCCCAAGTTCTCCAAAAGTGAGTCCACCTCCTGTGTGCTACTAGTACTACTACTACTACTACTACTACTACTTGGGGTACGCTACCGGTACGCCGGTTTGGCACGTTTTCTCTCCTAAAGTGTTCTCATAAAAATGATACTACAGATGCTTTTTCTTGTATGCGCTTTTACTTGTTTCTGTTTTTGTAAGATTGCAATATTTTCTCATACAATGTTTCCATTTTCCTGTACAATAGTTTGGTGAATTAATATCCAAATCTATTTTTCACATGAACAATGAATACCGTATGTGTGTAGTGTAAATATACATGAAATGATTACATAATAATAATAACATGAATGAAAATTAGAAATGGGCAATCATGGACAGAAAAAAAAAAAAATAATATTAATAATAATAATAATTATTATTATTACAGACAGCAGTAAGTCCAGCTTGTTTCCGGTGAACGTTGGCCTCCGCCAAGGCTGCCCTTTGTCACCGATTCTGTTCATAATCTTCATGGACAGAATTTCTAGGCGCAGTCAAGGTGTTGAGGGAGTCCAGCTTGGTGACCTTAGGATCTCGTCTCTGCTATTTGCAGACGATGTGGTCCTTATGGCCTCATCAGGCTGTGACCTTCAGCGTTTACTGGAGCGGTTTGCAGCTGAGTGTGAAGCTTCTGGGATGAGACTCAGCACCTCCAAATCCGAGGCCATGGTTCTCAGTCGGAAACGGGTGGACTGTACCCTCCGGGTTGGGAGTGAGGTCTTGCCTCAGGTGGAGGAGTTCAAGTATCTCGGGTTCTTGTTCACGAGTGAGGGAAGGTTGGAGCGTGAGATCGACAGACGGATCGGTGCAGCATCTGCAGTAATGCGGTCGCTGTACCGGACCGTCGTGGTGAAGAGAGAGCTGAGCCGGAAGGCAAAGCTCTCTGTTTACCGATCGATCTACGTTCCCACCCTCACCTATGGTCATGAGTTATGGGTCATGACCGAAAGAATGAGATCGCGGATACAAGCGGCGGAAATGAGTTTCCTTCGTAGGGTGGCTGGACTCACCCTAAGAGATAGGGTGAGGAGCTCGGCCATCCGGGAGGAGCTCAGAGTAGAGCCGCTGCTCCTTCACATCGAGAGGAGCCAGTTGAGGTGGCTCGGGCATCTAGTCCGGATGCCTCCCGGGCGCCTCCCTGGTGAGGTGTTTCGGGCATGCCCGGTCGGGAGAAGGCCCCCGGGAAGACCTAGGACACGCTGGAGGGACTATGTCTCACAGCTGGCCTGGGTACGCCTCGGTGTCCTCCCGATGGAGCTGGAAGAGGTCGCCGGGGACCGGGAAGTCTGGACTTCCCTACTGAAACTGCTGCCCCTGCGACCCGGACCCGGATAAGCGGAGGAAAATGGATGGATAATAATAATAATAATCCTTGACTAGTCTTCTCGGAAGGCCAAGTGTTCCTAAACTAGGAGTCCGCATCCAAGTACCACCACCAGCCATGTTTGTCTTCGGCAGGTTTGTACGACTTTGTCTTCTCGGAAGACCTGCCCCCGGGGAAGACGGGCGGCAAGGTGAAGGCCAACGACAGGGACGTCGGCGAGAACGCCCGCTCCACCTACAGCATCATCGAGGGCGACGAGCAGGGCGTGTTCGAGATCGCCACCGACGCGCAGACTCAGGAGGGGATTCTGCGACTGAGAAAGGTCAGACGCTGACGGAACGCGACGTTGTGGTGTCCCAATTCTCCGCTTGGTGGCGGACAGCGGAGGGCGCAGTTTGTCGCCTACATTTAGGGCAGTACAGAATTTACTTTCTGTGTTTTCACGGCGAAAAAAGACACGAGTAATTGCTAACAATTGTATTTAATATTCATTTCAAATGAACATGCATTGATTTTGTAAACAAACAATTTTTGGTGACTGTTGTAATTAGTTTCAGTGCCAGAAAGCTTCCCTTTTTCTCTTCAATTGCCATTGTTCACCCGTGACGCCATCCAGATTAAGTCCTAAATATGCCTCAATGTATAAAAGAATAAGGTACTCACAAGATCATCTAGGCCATCCTTGACCCAAATGAAGGTTGCTACTGGTGCCGAGTGCACCACCATCTTCAAAGACCTGGTCTCCTCCAAGGTTTGGAATTTGCAGGAGAGCAGCAAACATGGGACATTGGAAGGTGGAAGACACTTTTCTTCTCCCACGACGGTCCTGATGGCTTCCAACGTTACTGGCATGACAAGGAGATCCCGCCTGAGATGTTTTCCACCATCACGATCCTTCAGTGAAACGATGGAGCTTGAGGTTGTGCAGGGGCGTCAAACGGCAGCCTGCTATGTGGAGATGTTGAAGGTCCTGGCCTGCGTGGGAATGATGGCTTTTTCAACAAGGACTTCTTCCAGAGGGATAAGCTGAGTCTTTCGGACCATCCCACGTGTTCATCTAAATCCAGTGGAGAACATTTAGGGATGGATGGAAAAATGAGGAAATTCTTGAGGAAGAACGGCACACACGCTCCTTCCGCGCTCCTTTTTTATACTTTTTATTCTACTTCAGGGTTTTTGAAGCTGTTCTCTTCAACTTTTGATCAACCTTTTATGCAAGAAAGTTCTTACTCGGGATGTTTATTTGTCCCACTCCCATTTCTTGTTTTTGCATTCTGGATCTCTGCTTAGAACCTCCCCAAGACCCAACAGGGCAGAGTGTACATTCTCGCCGTTTCCAGCTGGTCTTCCACACAGAACCACAATCTCATCCCAGTCTGGGTGCACACCAGCGACCAGCCAGACAGCAAGGAAGCGGCGCCGTCAGACCGGCACTGCCTATTCATGAGATCATCTTGCAAGGCGGCGCCGACCGCGTCTCCTACGCGCCACCGACGCCGCTCTGATTCTTTCCCGCCGCATAAAAAGGCTGCAGCGATATCGTGGCGTGCCTTTAAATAATTGGAGCATCCCAGTTCCGGGTCTTGTGCATAGCGGAGCGTTTGGAATTTGCATTTGCAAGCCTCCGCGTGCCCCAATAAGAACGTGACCCGCAAGAAAGCTTAACGCACGTTCAAGGGCGTCGAGAAATCCTATCAGCGTGCAGAGACTATTTATGAATGCACGTATTCCTGATTCCGCGTCTAAAGGCGCCGGCTTTGTGGACCCGATGCAAGGCATGGAACCGTGGACGGGTGTGCCTAAATCCGGGCCCGCTTCCTGCCGGTCTCGGAGGATCAGAATGTTTTTTGTTGTGTTTTTGTAACGTAAGTCGCCATTTTCCCGAGGACACGCGGAGCGACTTAGTTCAAGTGCCAACAACGACGCAAGCGTGGGTGGCACGAGCTCGGGCGATCCGCAAGGGATGACAGCAGAAGAAGAAGAGGAAGAAGACGAAGAAGAAAGCCAGCGGCGCGGCAACAAACCGGAGACAAAGTCATAAAAGCTGCAAGTGTTGACAAAGCGAATGTCAGACGCTTGTAGGCAACTTCCACGTCCCACCTCGCTTCTCGTCTGAGGGGGCGTTTCACAGCGGCTGTTTTCGGCTTCGGCGTTCTTTCACGTAGCCAAACAACTGCTAAGCTGCTTCTGACTTATCCTGAAGTCAACATGCACGTTACTCCGCGCACGAAAACCTGGGCATCTTCAGCTCTACGGGGTGACGCTGGAATGTCTTTGTTTATGCACGGAATGTTTTCATAGTCATGGCATCATGACCTGTTTACAACCTTCTATAGCAACCCTATAGTCAACTTTACACGCCTATTATATAGCAGACAGAAAAAGACAGAAAACACACAGGAAACCTGTTTACAGCCTTTAAAATACTGCTTTTACCATTATTAGAGGCCTCTACACAGGAAATAACACCCCTATAGTCATAATAACACCCCCATTACCCAATATAGTGGACATAATAAGACATATAACATGTAGAAAACCTGTTTACAACCTTCTAAATAATGGCGTTCCCATTTTTAGAGGCCCCTAGACAGGACATAACACCCCTATAGTCATAATTACACCCCCATTACCCAATATAGTGGACATAATAAGACATATAACATGTAGAAAACCTGTTTACAACCTTCTAAATAATGGCGTTCCCATTTTTAGAGGCCCCTAGACAGGACATAACACCCCTGTAGTCACCTTTACACACCTACTAACCATTACAGTACACATAATAAGACATGTAACCCATAGAAAACCTGTTTACAGCAAAAGACATGAACAGGAGTTGCGTTTTTGTCTGAAATGTCCACTTGTTGTGTAATGGCAATTTAGGGTGACTATAGGGCTGCTCTTTCATTGCTAGAGGGTTCTAATAATGCTAGAACCCGTATTTAGACAGTTGCAAACAGCTTTTGGATGTTCAAAAATATTGCATATATGAGTAAGGAATCCTACTTTGAGAAACTCACTGATCCTGTTCCGGCCTGGAACTAATTAGGCATGATAAACCAGGGATTATTTTACCGCGTATCATTAAAACATGTCTTTGAATGCATCTTCCGAACGCCTGATATTTTTATTTCACTCCTTTTAGCAACTGTCTTCCTAATGTCAGAAACAAATGTGTACAATGTTACTAAATATGCATACTTTTTGACAAATACATTTTTGGGGACTAATAGGAATTCATGGATATTTTGAAAACTCTGACAGACAGAAAGTGAAGTGGCGAGGGATTACCGCAGTTCAGGAAAACGGAATTTGACCTGCCGTGAACTTTCCAATGCACGTGTCCAACCGATGAAAGCAGAACCGTAAATCTAAAGAATCCCTTCCAAAGAAAGCGTGAGTGAGCGCAGAGTCTTGTATGCGGGCATGGCGAGGAGCGAGGAGGGGAATGCCATCCCTGGACTTTGCTATGAGTTGTTGCTTAAATGGAACATTTTAACAACTTGATGGATGCAATGCAGGACTAGTTTGTTGTAACAACAATGTGATGAAAACTTCAAAATCCAATCCAACTTCACTTTTCAAGTAGCTACAGACTCGGATTACTAATCCAGATATTTCTCTCTATATCTGTACAAATTTTAATGTAAAATAAATAATGATGCTGTTTGATTTGGCAACCGATGGTCGGTTGTGAAGGATTTATTCCTTAAGAGCGTGCATGTCACGAATGCTGGGTCTTGTTTGTTTTCTGAGAATCTACCGCTCCCACTGGTAACTTGTATGCCGTGTAGCAATACAAATATACTAATAACAGTACGTCATCTGGTTATTACTTACAACTGTATACCGATGTTAAGGCTGTGCAATTAGTTGGAAGGGGTGTGGCACCTTTCAGATGTTCTTCCGCTCCAACATTCTTTAACAACATTCCACAACTCATCAACTTTTCTTGCTTTTGCTTCACAAACAGCGTTTTTCATGTCACCCCACAAGTTCTTCATGGGATGAAGGTCCGGGGATTGGGCTGGCCCCTCCATAACATAAGAAGATAAGAAGATGTTGCTGGTTTACTAGTGTGTTTGGGGTGATTGTGTTGTTGATTTCAAGGGCTTGTCCTCTTCAGCATAAGGAAACATGACCTCTTCAAGTGTTCTGACATATGCAAACTCATCCATGATCCCTGCTATGGGATAAATAGTAGGAGAAACATCCCATATCATGATGCTTCACTGTCTTCACTGTGTACTGCGGCTTCAATTCAGAGTTTGTCTGCAGCCCTTGGACCCAAAAAGAACAATTTTACTCTCATCAGTCCACAAAATGTTCCTCCGTTTCTCTTTAGGCCAGTTGATGTGCTTTTTGGCAAATTGGAACCTCTTCTGCACATGCCTTTTTTTTAACAGAGGGACTTTGCGGGGGATTCTTGAAAATAGATTAGCTTCACACAGACATCTTCCAACTGTCACAGTACTTACAGGTAACTCCAGACTGTCTTTCATCATCCTGGAGCTGATCATTGGCTGAGCCTTTGCCATTCTGGTTATTCTTCCATGCTGTTCTTCTGAACAAGGTCTTGAAGGAGCCATTTTCCTCAGAAATGATGTTGAACAAGTGCTGCTCTCATCCTTAAATGGGTCCACCCGATTCACACCTCTTTTTCTCACTACATTGATCACTGATTGAAAGCCACGCTGCTAGTTTTTGAACACGCCCCTTTGAACTAATGGGCCAATCGCACAGCCTTAAGAGCGTGCATGACATGAATGCTGGGTCTGGTTTGTTTTCTGAGAACCTGCTGCACCTACTGGTAACCCGTTTGCCATGTAGCAATAGAAATATAGTAATAAGAGAGCTTACAGTATCTGGTTAGTCACGCTGCACTGCGGTGATGCAGATGATGATGTAATGAATTCCATGGATGTGAAGTTTAGATGATCCGGCCTCGTGTGTGAATAGATAAGAACATTAAAGCGCTTTGGTGGAAACGTTTATTGATCAAACTCCTGGTCAGAGAGGGCCACGACCGGTGGGAGAGCGGTGGGGGGGTGGTTGTGTATCTTTCTGCTTTTTGGGGGGGGTTAAGCTTTTTATCGGTGCGCCCTCAGGCCTGCAGAGGGATGTTGCAGCGGGATGCTGAGCTTTCACCCCCGCAGGCCTGAACTCAACTTTGAAGTCTCTTAAACGGTCTACCAGTCCATCTGGATTTGATGGCGCCGCTGGAGAGGGGATGGAGATGACACATCAGGGCTGTGGGGGGAGGGGGGGGGGGGGCCATTGTGAGCAAATGTTTACTCGGTAGCTCAAAGCTCATCCCCGAAACTAAAGCAACGGGTGGGAAATTTGAATGGATCGATAGAAAGAATCTGTCCCAGAGTCAAACCGAGCCCATCAGGCAACCTTTATCATGAGCCAAACGTTCCTACATGTCACGCAAGTGTAAAAAGAAGCCAAGCCAAGGCATCACACGTAATGAGGGTTTGAACGCTAGGTTTTGGTGCATGGTAAAAATGCTTCACCCATCCATCCGTTTTCCTCCGCTTTTCCGGGTCCGGGTCGCGGGGGAGAGCTTCAGTAGGGAAGTCCAGACTTCCCGGTCCCCGGCGACCTCTTCCAGGTCCACCGGGAGGACACCGAGGCGTTCCCAGGGCAGCTGTGAGACATAGTCCCTAAAATGCTTCACCCGTGGAATAAAAATCATCATTCACAATCATCACTGCTAAACAACCTGTCATGGGGCCAAAGGAAGTGTCAGTCGTTTGATTAAAAAGTTGAGGAACACGATTTACCTCCAGCTCGCCAGGATGTACGGGAAGTCCGCAGAAGGTCCACCCCTTCCTCGTTATTTGGCACGACGCATGTCAAACTATAATTATTCTCTGTAAAAGATGTTTTCGCGTGTCTGGAATGGATTCGTTGGATTTACATAATAATAGTACAACTAAAATTATTACAAAATTGCAACAGGCAGAGTAATTTATAATTTTAGACATTTAAAAAAACATGAAAAAAAAACATTTTGAGCCATAAATAAATATTCTTGTAGGCAAAAATGTAAACAATCTGAACCCGGCATACGACCTTTATTATGAAAAATGATTATCTTGTAGGTCACATTGTTAGGTTACATTCTTAGCTCCCAGTCACTCCAATGGGTTCCTTTTGACTTCTTATTGAACGTTTAGTTTGAGATGTTCGGACCAGTCTAAGTGCGAGGGGTTGCTAGCTGAAGAGACCGCCTTCACGCACGGGACCGTCCCAAAGGACGCCATCTTCGCCGCCTTCTCGGGCGCGCCAAACCCGCTGAATGAGATCCAGCGTTTTGTCGAGAGGGACTCTTTTTTGGGCGAATGCCTCAGAACCATTTTGGTCCCAGTTGACACCCATCAGAACCACACGTTTTTGAAAGACTTGCATCTGGATTATAACGCCGCGGAACCGCAACTTGTGAAAAACTCATAATAGGAATCCGGAGACATTTCCATCCCATCCATGCCTGTTTTTGGAATGTGGGAGGAAAGCGGAGTACCCGGAGAAAACCCACACACACACGGGGAGAACATGCAAACTCCACACAGAGATGCCCAACGGAGATTCCAACCCGGAACCTCCTGACTGTGAGGCCACCATGCCACCCACTCAGCCACCGTGTGGCCCACATTCCTGTCCCGTTTAACGAAAAAAATATTCCAAATATGAAAATGGGAGGTGCCGCCCAGAATTTCGAATGTACTTCGCCGCCGTACCAGCTGCCCTCCCTCGGGGCGGCAATGCACCGAAGTCATGGATGCCAACAGCCGCCAAACCCGAGAAGAAGAAGAAGAAGCTGCCCTCCCATCGGTTATTTCCCATCGTCCTCTTCCTCCCAGTGTCCCCAACGGGGCTACGTCACGCGTCCCTTTGCTCAGCGTACCCAAAAGCTCCCGTTTTTGGTCAAAAGTCAAATACATGGTGTGGTGTGTGACTTACGGCACCCGTCATGCATTTTGTGACCCACGCGACCGAGAGGAGGGCCTTTCCAAGCAAATTGGGGCAGCAGATTAGCAGATTGGGCCAGCACGGGTAAAAAGACGCCTTTGGTCCCGCGCACCTCTCCCCCCGGTTCCACGTCAGCCTCCTCCTTTCTTCTCCTCACCGCTAACCTTTGAATGGAAGTGTTATGCGTTGGCCGGGGTTCTGGTCACGCTCCTCGCTCTCAGAGGGAGAGCAAGTCAAGAACTGGGCTGATGATGATGATGCCGAGTAGGAGGAAGGGTCGATGAAAGGGTTCCAAATAGCAGTGCGGCACCGTGCAGGAGTGATGCTCTTGGAGGAGCTTCCACTGGTGCTCTGATGGCAGGAAGGGGGGGGGTAAGGTAAAAAAGAAACGGGCCCCCATCTGACCTGAGGGACAGAAGCTCTCATCCTCCCACTGGCGGCTCCCGCCCCCCCACCCCAGCTCCAGAGTTTTGATTGGCCTATAAATCCCAGTTATGGAGCGTGGAAGTGGCTTGATACCCTCCTTCTACCCCAGCAGGACCACCATGAGTGAAACGCGCTCGTGTTGTGGCAAATCCCGTTCTTTCTTTTTGTGTGACAAATAAATGATCGACTGCAGGCTCTGCTACACATCTGCAAATGATTGTGATACTTTTTTTTTTTTTTGCTTTGGGATCGGATTGAACCGTTTTTGTGCAGGCGTAGCGGGTCAACGTAACGGGCGTATTTTACCAATCAAAAGTTTAGAGACGCATGCGCGTCGTGTAAAGTGCCAACGTGTTTCCAAACTTTCTTTTGGATGTTATGTACCTCACTCGCTTGTTGGCTTCGCTTTTGAGAGAAGAGATGCGGAACTACTCGCCCCGTGGATAAGCCCACCCCTTTAAAAAAAAAAAGTAGGCTTTGCCAGACATGGTCGTTTTTAAAACATTGCTTGATGGAAGCACTTTTGTGCATTTGTGCCCAATATGGCGAGTGAATGTAACTGGCAAATAAGTACAATACCAGTCAGTGAAGCGCCAATTTTGAGGTTAACGGCGACTTTCAATGATCATCTAGCGGTAACACGTGTCCCTAGGACCTGTTGATGAGCACCAACCATGACAAAGCGCTGTCACCTATCTCACTTGTTTACTTTGCTTTTGAGAGAAGAGACTGTGGTGTATTTCAAGTCCTTCTTTAGATTCGCAATCAAGTAATGGAGAAAGACCTCCTCCTCCGTGCCTCGGACCTGCTCCGACGTAGATGACCCCACCCTGTGTCTTTTTTCCCACTTAGTAAAAAAATGTAAAACACAGGCTTTGCTACACATCTTTTTTTTTCGACAATGCTTGGATTTCACGATTTTTGTGCAGGCGTACCAAGTGAATGTACCTGACGAGTACGTATGAACGAAAAGGTGTCTCCAATGTTTTTTTATTGCTATGGTATGCACCCCCACCTCACTCACTTGTTTGCTTTGCTTGGAGAGAAGAGAGACAGAACTCCACGTGGATGAATGAGGTACCACCTCGGACCTGCTGCTAGCTACACGATCCCACTCCGCCCATCCATTTGTAAAATGGCAGGCTTCGCTACACACCTTAAGTGTTTCCAAAGTGCAGCATTTTTGTGCAGGTGTAGCAAGTGAATGTAACTGGCAAATACATACAATAAAAGTATGGTATGTAACCCCGCCTCACTCACTTGTTTGCTTTGCTTTGCATCTATTCTGCTAAAATACTTGCTTTTTGTGCATTTTATTATGTTTTGAAAAACAAAACTCCTCGTAGATGGATGTGATACTACCTCTGACCTGCTCCTAGCTGGATGAGCAGCAAACATGGGGGAACGCTATCACCTATCTCACTTGTTTGCTTTGTTTTTGAGAGAAAGACCCTCAAACGCTCACTTCTCACGTTGTGTCTTTGCATGACGCCATTACGGAAAAGCCTCCTTCCTCATCAAGTCAGCTTCAGTCGTGGGCGCTGCGAGTTTGACCCTTTTGTTCCGCCAGCTCCAGACTTTCGATTTGCCCATAAATCCCAGTTATGGAGCGTGGAAGTGACTCGATGCCTTTATTCTCC
Source organism: Oostethus manadensis (assembly GCA_024372805.1). NCBI lineage: Eukaryota > Metazoa > Chordata > Actinopteri > Syngnathiformes > Syngnathidae > Oostethus > Oostethus manadensis. The sequence continues at coordinate 65,784 of QODF01000191.1, forward strand.
GAGAGTGAGAGCGACATGGTCACGGCAGGTGTCCTCGGAGATGCCGGGAGAGTAAAGCGGGACTGTTTTGCTTTTAAATATTAATGACCTGCCATCTGTAAAGGAAAACAAAAATAGCAGTCACATGCCGACACGGCCCGGACAAAATGTTTTGATTTCCCTTTGGAGGGTTGTACATTTCTTGTCGGCCTCCACAGAGCGCAGCTTCTATTGATTTTATGTTTGCTGGCCGGGAAGGCGGAATATAGACACTAATAATCTGCTGTCAGTGAGGGCGTAAATAAAAAGGATCTGCAGAATAAATTGTTCAGGCCCAAAATGGGTGATTTTCGTCAAAGTTGGACTTCAGAGCCTGAAGAGGCAAACGTGGCAAACTGTCAAGTAAATGACGTTCATCTTCTCCCCATCGTGAGGTAGCGATGCCAATATGAGCACCACGAGGTTCTGGATTCCACTTTTTAATAGAAAACTTTTTTCCAAGTTTGACACTAATGGCTTCTAGTTTTGTGTTTTGTGCTCCCCCGACCTGCAGGAGTTGGACTTTGAGAGCAGGAGGACCTACACGCTGAAAGTGGAGGCCACCAACGTGCACTCCGAGCCCGGCGGCGGGCCCTTCAAGGACACGGCCACCGTCAAGATCACCGTGGAGGACGCCGACGAGCCGCCCCTCTTCACCAAACCCGTTTACATGCTGGAGGTCAACGAGAACGCGCCCATCAACACGGTCATCGGCACGGTCAGCGCCAGGGACCCGGACGCCAGCGGCAGCCAAGTCAGGTACGGACTTTGGACTTGTTTGTGAACCAAAGCGTGAGAAAAATCTCTCACTTGTTTGCTTCGCTATCGGTGAGGAGGCGCTCGAACACTCGATTTTCACGTTGTCTTTTTATGACGTTAAGGAAAATCTGATACCGCCTTTGGCCCACCCCTAGATAGGTGATCTTCCTTGGTGCATCGGCCCGCAACGCTGTTAAAAGAGGCTTTGCTACACTTCATAAAATACATTTTATGGCAAAATGTATGAAAGATGGTGTCGTTTTAGCAATTTTCAGTAAAATGTTGCATGCATGCCCACACATTTTACCCTAGAGAACAATTTGGTTCCATTTGACTCCAAAAAGGACCACGTATTTTGGATAAAGTGCACAAATCTAAGCTTACAACCCTCACAACTTGGTGGAGATTATATAGAACCTCCTATACCTATAGACCTCCTATAGAACCTCCTTATAGGTCTCCTATATGGCAAAGCTCTCTGTTTACCGATCGATCTATGTTCCCACCCTCACCTATGGTCATGACTTATGGGTCATGACCGAAAGAATGAGATCGCGGATACAAGCGGCGGAAATGAGTTTCCTCAGTAGGGTGGCTGGACTCACCCTAAGAGATAGGGTGAGGAGCTCGGCCATCCGGGAGGAGCTCAGAGTAGAACCGCTGCTCCTTCACATCGAAAGGAGCCAGTTGAGGTGGCTCGGGCATCTAGTCCGGATGCCTCCCGGGCGCCTCCCTGGTGAGGTGTTTTGGGCACGCCTAGTCGGGAGAAGGCCCCCGGGAAGACCTAGGACACGCTGGAGGGACTATGTCTCACAGCTGGCCTGGGAACGCCTTGGTGTCCTCCCGGTGGAGCTGGAAGAGGTCGCTGGGGACCGGGAAGTCTGGACTTCCCTACTGAAACTCCTGCCCCCGCGACCCGGACCCGGATAAACGGAAGAAAATGGAATGGAATGGAATGGGATTTAGTGTCAGGTATTCACACTATCATCATCCCTTAATGGCAAAGGCAAAAAAGCTTTCTCTCTTTGAAGGCGCTGGGATTGTTGAGCTGCATAAGCAAGGCCTCTCGCAGCCTCAGCGCCATTGCTGCTGAGGTTGGACGCAGTAAGACACTTATTGTCTTCAAACTTAAAAACCGTCACCAGCCCGGAGCTGGAGGATCCCGTCAAAAACGGGACCATACTTGGCCCAAATGAAGGTTGTTACTGGTGCCGAGTGCAGTCCTATAACCATCAGACAGCATTTTCAGATGAAGGTTTTTAAGTACAGAAAACCTCTTCAGAGACTTTCTATGACACAAAATACCCAAAGCACCAAACATGGGACATTGAGAGGTGGAAGAAAGTTTGACTCTCCCTTGACGGTCCTGTTGGCTTCCAGCTTTACTAGCATGACAAGTAGATCCCCCCTGAGATGTTTTCCATCATGATGCTTCAGTGGAGCTGTGCAGGGGCGTCAAACGGAAGCCGGCTATGTGGAGATGTTGCAGGGGGCATCCCTCATGACTGAAGGTCCTGGTCTGTGTGCTACAGGTAGACTAAATGCCCTCCTCATTCCTTTTTTGAACATTTTATTTTCCATTTTCAAGGGGCTTGGTTTTTTTTTTCCCCAGCTGCGGTCTTCGACTTTGGATCAGCCGGTGGAGAGCCTATTTTACTGGAAGCAATAAATCTGCACCTGCTTTGCCACCAAATTACAGTCCCGGTTCTCTGCGGCGTCTCCTTGCTTGAAGTTCAAGAAGGGGTGGACAAATCTTTTCATTCTCTATAATGGCTTGTTTAAGTAAAAGCAGTGACACTGCAGCAATTAAACGCCTTCAAGCGCGTGACCTTTAGAGATGACGACACGGCAATGCAGAAGAGGAAAAAGGAAAGAAGATTATGAGTTGAAGGCGCCGCAACTTCCTGCTGCCACGCGCCTCCAAGCGTCGACAAGGTCACCTTGGCGACAGGTTACACGGGCGATTTCTCTCCCTCTCGGCATTTCATTAATTCCCCGGCGACTTGCTGGTCGCGTTGAACCAGGCGTGATTGCGTGGCGGGCGGAGAGCGGGCTCTTGCCGTTGGACTTTCTCTGGGCCTTTTCCTGCTGGGGTCCTCATGCCCCCTTCCGCCACACCGCGAGGTTGCAGGATGTCCCGCCGCTGGTTCAAAAAAAGGGAATTATATCCCACGTGTAGTGTTTGCGGTTTTGAATGCCGCCTTGGATGAACGTTTATGCAGGGCTCCTTCAGTGAACTGAATGGTAAACGGGCTTCCACTTGAGCAACGTTTCTGACCTTCAAGGTACTCCGAGCGCTTTACCTCGCATCGGGTGCAGCAGTGGATTCGGTATGCTTTGCGAGACGGAGGTTCGGACTAGCAACCTTACATGCCGACAATGCTCATTATTGTAACTTTTGAGAGAACGTGACTAGAAGCGACCACAAAAGAATCTCGTCCTCCGGACCGCCACCATCGCCTGCCATTTTCATTACCTGCTTTGGATTTCGTATTCAGCGACAAGATTGCTGGGAATGATCCCTCGTTTATCACCGTTCATTGGTTCCAGACTTCATCTAACTCTGTCTTCTGTATCCTCTTCTTTTGCGCCAACTACCTTCATGTCCTCTTTCACTACATCCATAAACCTCCTCTTCGGTCTTCCTCTAGACCTCCTGCCTGACAATTCTAAACTCAGCATCCTTCTACCAACATATTCACTATCTCTCCTCTGGACATGTCCCAACCATCTCAGTCTGGCCTCTCTGACTTTATCTTCAAACCCTCTACCATGTGCTGTCCCTCTGATGTGCTCATTCCTGATCCTGTCCATCCTGGTCACACCCAAAGAGAACCTCAGCATCTTCATCTCTGCTACCTCCAGCTCTGCCTCCTGTCTTTTCCTCAGCGGCACTGTCTCCAGAACAAACAACATGGCTGGTCTCACCACAGTTTTGTATATACTTGTTATAAATGTGTCCCAGTGCTAAGGGAGCTGAGTGGGCTCAGACAGGAAGTGACGTCAGAAGGTCCAAAGTTTGAGTTTCGGCTTGGCGTGGGTCACGGCCGCATCAGTAGGCTGTGTTAGGGATTATTGCGCCTGTTGTAAGATCATTCCGAATGCCTTATATTTGTATTTGAGTTCATTGAGTCATATTCATGCTTGAGAACGCTTCATTTCCTGTGTTGACTAGTAATGGGCCGTATCCCACCACAAAACAGCACGCTTTGGCAATTGGCACATTTTTTTTGAAACACCGTGACAGACAACTTTAAAACACAGACGTGGCTCATGGATGGAAGGAAATCTCCACGAGTCAGCGCCACTTCCGAAGCGTCAATTACGCTGGCATCGGAACCCGATCGGGTCGCCCCGTGCCAATTCTGGATGAGGTCCTTGAAGTCAGCCGATGCCAGAGTGATGGAAGGAGGCCCTGTTGACGCCGCTTGTTGGCAAAATGTCCGTCTTAATTCCTTGTAGCCAAAGCATCGGAGGCAACAAAGCCAAACTATTCCATCGAGGGTCGTCTAAACAGAGCCAGCAGTTCACCTTGTTTGGGAAAACACGTTTGTCAGATCAGCTGACACTACTGGATAACAGGAGACAAAAGACATTCCTGGCATCTCCCAACTGACTACCCTGGAAAAAACGGACATGACAAAAAAAAATAGCGTTGTTCCCCAAAACCTACAGGGAGGCCAGACAATTTTTAAAAATGGTGTGTTAGGATTAGGTTCCTTCTCTGGGTACCTGTGAGTATTTTATGTTCTAAGCGATATCATGGCTTCGGGTGGTGCTGGATCGTTATCATGCTATGGGATGTAGAAAACAAAAGCTGCCCAAAACAACTGAGCGCTGATATTCCGACCCGCCCAGTCTGTTGTTTGCTTAGTCAGAAAGCCAGGAAGGACAACCCGCCATATTGTAATACATGGCACATACAAGCCTCCAGGAACACGGGATTTTGATACAAGCCACATATAACGGCATTTCTCGTCGTAAACTTTGATTATGCTGATTTTAAAGTCACTCTGGCACATGCTTTGTGTGTGTTTACATGCTGAACTGGACTGAAACATGCCTGGAATTGAAAAGAAAGACCGAGCCAGAGCATAGGGTTCCCATTCTCCTCTGGGATGTAAAGAATATAATATAATAACAAAATGCGTTTCGTATTTGAGCAAATACTGTCGTAATTCACTTTTATTTAAAAAAAAACAACAAAAAACTGTGGCCGTTGACAAAGTCTGAGCAGCATGGAGGCCGTGAGTTTTGCGCTTGTAGAGGGCTGACTTGAGGAACACAAATGAAGGGGATTTTTTTTCTTCCTGTCTCGCTGCGCCCCCCTGCCCCAAGGGAATTGCCGCCCCGGGCAATTGGCTACCATTGTCTGGAGGACAGAAAGTACTTTGTTGGAATTGGTAACTGTCTCAAACCAAATGGCTTTGACCGGCGGGGTTCCCCAGGGGTCAACCCTGGGACCCCTATTGTTCAGTCTCTACATGCTTCCATGAGTCAGCTGCAGTGTGTCATACCACAACTATGCAGACCACACTTAGATCCGCGTGTCACTGATGACAGGTGAAAATCAGTGTGTTGATGCAAAACAATTTTCTCCGGCTAAACTCAGACAAAAGTGAAACCAAAACAAAACAAAGAGAAAGTTTTATTTGCCACCTTGAGACTCTTTCTCTAAAACCTAATCATCAGGTTAGAAATCGAAGGGTAATAATGGACTCAGACCTGAACTTTAAGAAGCCACAATTTATAATCAATAACATCAGCAGCTTTTTACCAGCTAAACTAAACTACCAAAATAAAGGCAATTGTGTCTAAGCAAGATTTGGAGACTAATCCGTGCCTTTGTCTCCAGCAGACTAGACCTCTGTAACGGCCTTCTCACCGGGCGCGCTAAACCAGCTTTAATACATCTAGAATGCTGCTGCTCGAGTACTGACCAGAACCGGGAAATGTGAACATATTAGTTCAGCACTCAGGTTTCTGCACCACTTCCTGTCGCTCAGAGAATAGACCTAAAAACAGCTCTGCTTTTCTTTTCATGGTCTAGAGAGCTGGAGAACGTCTCTGACATGTCAGAGCCACATCGACCACCTCGGCCTCCGAGGAGCTCAGAGTCAGAACTGAACTGCATTGGAGAGGCTGCATTTCAGTTTTCTGCTGCCAAAACCCGGAAGAGTCTTCCAGCAGATGTGCAAAAATCCTTGACTTGGGCAAAGTTCAAATCTGGGCTATTCAACTGTGCATTTGGCAACACAAACTATTTGGTCTGCACTCCTCACTTTGCATTTCTTTGCTTTACGGAACGATTTAGGGAATTGTACGTCATGATTTCGAACCCTTTGAGGGACCTCGTGTACCAATTGTGCTCCTTTTGGGCTATTTGGAGCTACGGCCGTGTCAACAGAAACCATCCCCAGCATTTCTTCCTGCAGACTAACGCGTACAAATCCGGCGTGGACTGAAGCCTGGCGCGCCACACACGTTCCCGCTGGCTTTTTATCTGCTAGCGGCGACGACGCTGATGATGATGTACGGCCGGTGTCAGGTGGTCTCTTTGTGAAGCTGCAGATGAAACCCGCCGTCGTCGCGGCGGGCTCATTGTGATGCGCGGCCCTCACTAAACGCCGCCTTTTACTCGCACCATAAAGAGCCCCGACAATGGGGATGACATTGATACAGCGCATCCCGCCCGGACCACCGCGGCGGCGGGGGATTGCATGTTTGACTCCCGCTAAGTCTTTTTGAATCCCGATAGCTGCTGATGCTTTGTCCATACACGCCCGTAAACCAGGCGGAGGTGACGCCACCATCATTCATGTTTACATTTCACTTCCCTGAAGGCCCAGCATGGATAACGCACATTCAGCGATGAAGGATAATAATGCGTGAAGCTAAAGAAAGGCATAAACAGAAAATGAGTAACCATTACGGTTCGTTCACCTCCACCCTTGATTGTGGAGTCCCACAGGGATCAATTCTTGGGCCCTTTCTGGTTGCTCTGTACCTGGTCCCAGGGCAATGTTTAGAAAACATGGAATCTCCTATCACTTTTATTCTTGAAGCTCAATGGTCCATCACACCACTACCCTCTGAACTTGGGCCCCTCAAGAACCACGTATGTTCCACAGCCACCAGCCTTGGCGTCATTATTGACTGCCATCTTAAACTTAATAGACTAATTAAATCTGTTTTTATCATCCCCGGCTCTTATCTCAAATTTTTACATTTGAACATTTTCAACATGCACACTTTTATTTAATCACGTCTGTAATGGACTTTATTCTGGAATGCACTTTCTCACTTACATTGTATCCTCCCTGCACTGGCTGCCTCTCGGTTTTCGACTTGATTGTTTGTTTGAAGGCGTTGAATAGATTGGCCCTTACAAGAAAATGAGTGGCAATAATGTGAGAATAAAGTGGTCCATTTATGAGAATAAAGCGATATTAGGTGTGAAAATGGATCAAAGTCCTTCAGCAAAGAAGGAAACTTTCCTTCTGCTTCAGGCAAGCTTTTATTTCTAACGTGGCAGCAAAACAGAGCAGTTGGGCACCGACGGACTAGCTTGGCTAACTAGCCCTTCCCACGTCCGCCTTCTTTAACCCGCCCCGTGCACACGCCCGAGGCCAAAGGTCACGTAAGTACCCCAATTGCCAAATAGGGCCGCACGGTGGTCGAGTGGGTAGCACGTTGGCCTCACAGTCAGGAGGTTGAGGGTTGGAAACTCCGTTGGGCATCTCTGTGTGGGGTTTGCATGTTCTCCCCATGCGTGTGTGGGTTTTCTCCGGGTACTCCGCTTTCCTCCCACATTCCAAAAACATGCATGTTAGCTTCATTGGCCGCTCTAAATTGTCCATTAGAGTGTGAATGTTTGTTTGTCTATATGTGCCCTGCGATGGACTGGCG
>QODF01000191.1:74754-92818 GCA_024372805.1 Oostethus manadensis
AGCTGTTTCTAGTATTTTGACGACAAAGATCCGTAACTCGGCAAGCTTAAAGTTGATTCCCGTGCGCTCGCGTCTTTGTGCTGACAGCAGCAGTGCGACTGATGTGTTTGGTGTCATGAAGGTTGGACGCGGATTTTCCCGTAGCAGGTATCACATTTTAAATATCAGCGTCTTGCGGAAACAAAGATATTGCCGTGTAATTACTTTTCATTCCAAACGCCACCTCAGCGGGGGGTCCCACAGGCAGCATGTCAGCTTAGGCTAGGAAATAAATATTGCACCTTTCAAACCCCCCAAAAAGGGAGGGGGCAAGTGTAGAGGTGGGGAAAAAAGAGGATAAAGTCAAAGAAAAATATTTTCAAAGCTTGTCACAGCCTCAATGTTTGAATCAAGCGCAGTCACAGCTCTTCTCCTGAAATCACGTCAGGCAGCCGGCGAGACGTCGCATTGTGTCTTATTTGTGATCAGTCAGGTGGAAACCAGCGAGCCTCTCGGCGCCGCACCGGCGTTTCATGGAGTGCACCTGAAAACCTTGTTTGGATGCATTAAGCCGAGCGGAGGGCGCGCGTGTCCCCTGAGTGGCTTTCTCGCTCTCGCGGCGAGACTGAAAGCCTCTCTTCGGGGTCTGGCCCAGTCTGGTGCCAGGTTGGAAAATGGGGTACTGTTTGATCCAAATGTGTCACTTCATGTAAAGACGAACGCGAGGGGGAGGTCTCTAATGGCTCACGGGTCTCCAATGTCTGGCCCGGGGGTCATTTGTGGCACACGGCTGTCATTTTACCAGAAAAAAGTCCGAAAGAAAGAATTAATTGTAATTATACGAGAACAACGCCATTATGATGTTTTCATTTTATGAAACAAACAAAACAATGACTAGCGTTGTCATTTTTGCAAAATGACATTGCAGAAAAATGTATAGAATGAAATAAAAATATATAAAATTAAACAAAACGACAGCAGAAATGGGAAAACAAAAAGCAGCTGTAATTGTATAAGAAATATAAATATTAAGACAAAGTCATATTCTCTCAAAAAATCAATTTGACAAAAATACATATTATAAGGTAACATATTATCTTTTAGAAGAATAGAGCTGAAATATTTACAAAATCTGTACGCTGCTATATTATGAGAAACAATCAATTCAAGGTTTCCAGAAAATTAGCTCGGGAATATTTTGGGAGTAAAACCCAAACATTACCAGGAGAAAGCATGCACAGATTATTTGAGAAGAAAGCTGAGATGTTTGGGGAAAAAAGAGTAAAAACGTCTTTTTCTCGCGTTCCCGGGATGTATTTGGCCAAAGTCCCAATTACTGTAAATGTGCAAGCATTGGCTGGTTTCCCTCCTGCTCATGTCGACAACCGCTTATGTCGACCTGGAGGAGGGCGTGGACTCAAACCGGTTTTGCACCTGAAGACGTGATTGGCTTTGATGCTTCCAACTTCATTCTTAGCTTTCTTTTCCGGTGATTGAGTTCTTTGTCTAAGTGCTTCCAGACTCTTCCTGGGCTTATTGGTGAGCTAGAGAACACGGTTTGGGTGTTGTGTGTGTGGGGGGGTGCGCAGATGGGAAATTTTGAATGACGTTTTTTTTCCACCAAAGATCTCTGGGAAAAAGGCGTACAAATCAGGGTATGAATTTTTTTTTTTTTGTATAGACATTTTTTTATTTGCTTTTAATTTTTTCTCACAGCGGTCTGTCAGTTTGAGTGACAGCTGGCAGAACATTTCTGGCGCCGTCTCGTCACTCGGGCGTGAGGCTGTCAGCAGCCTGACTGCCATCCACTCGGTGTGCAGGAGAGATGATGATCCCAGGTGGTTTGCTGCTGTCGGCCTTGTCTTGAAAGTGCTCTTGCGTCGGGGAGGAGCGTGTTTTGGGGCGCGGGTGGAGGGTGGGGGAGGGGCTGTGGGGGAGGTCCTGGTGGACTTCTTTCTGAGGAGTTCAACTGAAAAAACGAAAACAATACGGCTGCGCGTGTGTGTCTCCCTCCAGCAACTGGAACGTGATTCTGTGCAAACAGCGACTGGCTTCAGAGTTGGGGCTCACAAGCTCTTGGCAGGCCTGCGCTCACGCTGGGCATCCATGCTCTTGCCATCACTTCTACTGCATTTCCCTGACTTTGTGGATTATTTGGAGTCATTGTGAAATAGAAAGTGGCGGCTGTCGTTATTGACTTGCTAGAGGAAAACCATGGGTGAGCGATACTGCTGTTGCGGGTTTTGTAGATTATTGATTTGTTTTCTGTTATGATTTTCCATTATGATTCTATTGTGATATGCCCAACCATCCATCTTTTTCCGCTTATCCATGGTCAGCATCCTAAGCAGGGAAGCCCAGACTAGCCTCTCCTCAGCTACTTTCAATTCCAACTGCTCCCTGAGGATCCAAAAACATTCCCAGGCCAGTTGTGAGACATGGTCTCTCCATAGTCTCTCCTGGGTCTTCCCCAAGGCCTCATACCGGTTGAACATGCCCCAGCCTATTTATCAGGCTCCTCACAATGTGGAGGAGCAGAAACACAATTCAGTTTTTTCCAGAATACAGTGCTTCTCACCTTATCTCTAAGGGAGAGCCCAGAAACCCCATGGAGAAAACTCATTATGGCCACTTGTACCCACGATCTTGTCCTTTGGGTGACTACTCCACCTTTGGCCGCCACCAACGTCGATCTGCAACCGACCCTTTTGGCCCCTCTTATGAGTGGTGAGCTCATGGGAGTCCAGAAGTTCATTTACATCATTCCAACCTTTACTCATGATCACCAGCTTTGGGTAGTAACCGATGCCTGGACTAAGCCTTAAAGGTAAGGTATAGAACTTGTTCATCTGGGAAAATCCAACCAAGAGGTAGCCCCTGGGGAAGACTTAGGACATGCAGGAGGGTCCAAGCCGTAAACTGCTCTGGTGTTCCTTCCAGTGGCACTCATGGAGGTTGGCAGGGATGACGGTGATGTCCGTATGGAGATTAATTGATTGCCCCATGACCCGGATCAAGATAAGCAAAGGAAGATGGATGGATGGTACGGTCTGAAAGAGTTGAATCGTGGCTGCAAAAAACAACTGGATTGGTTCCTAACTCAACACCTTGCGTTTGACTTGTCCAGCTTGTAGTTCCTTAGACGTTTATCTTTACCACAGCCCTGAACGGGATAAGAGGTATAGAACATGAATAATTCAAGATGTAAATGAAAAGTCAAAGATTTAGGGAGAATGAAATCCAACAGGATGCCATTGTCCTTCAGGACTCCAGGCCATTTTCCACAAGCACGACCTAACCGGGTGAAAGTTGTGTTATCCTTAATGCGGTAGCTCAATTTGAACAATTTAATGCACCAGGAAGAATGACACGCGAGGGCAGGAGCAGGTCCGAGGCACTTCAGGTCAGGTGTCCTAGCTCAGTCCACCAAGCTAAGGGGATTCCTGTCCTACGTCTCTGTGTGACTCAGTGGTCTTACCCGGTTGAAGCTGGTTGAAGCTGGTCGATACTGAAGGTGAGCAAAGGGTGCAGTAAGATAAAGATGCAAGACCAAGCTAATGGAAAAGAACAGGGAGTAGACAAGTCTGCTCTGGTCATGCTATCGAACAACAGAGCCAAGAAAGGCCTTCATACAACTACGTCCTAACACTGGGTTGTAGAAGTACTAGGTGTCCAGTGCCCAGAGAAGGTAAAGAAGCCTATCACCCACAGACAGGATACGCCAAGACTGGGACTGTCTAAAGGCACACTTTTATAGAGAGGATAGTGACTCTTGGTGGACCATATGAATGGACAGAGTGGTGCTGTGGCAGAAAATGTCATGCCACAAGAGATCCACTTTGGAGCTGAAGGTGTGCTTTATGCTAGTTGGATTTTTAGGAATTAAAATTGGACTCAAAATCAACGCCCTAACCTACCGCCGGTTTTGGGAGGACACGTTCTTTGCCTCCCCTGACCACACATCAGTGATGTTTTGCTATGTTTCTGGTGGAAATGTGCTGTTTTGGGGGGTATTTTCTGGAAATCCACTCGTACGACTGACTGGCAACCAGTCCAGGATTTAGTCTGCCTTTCAGTCAGCAGGGATGGACTCCAGACCCTAGGAAGTAGGAAGGCAAAGTGAAGGAGAAGGAGGAGGGCATGAGAGCAAGTACAGTATGTGAGGCAAGAATATCGATCAAGTAAAAGCCGATTTATGATCAGTAAGACTGGTGTCATGTGACTATGCACCTTGTACTTCAGTCTTCATTTCCAAATTTTACCAATTTCTTTGAATTCTTTCCCACTGAATTTTTATTGAAATGGATTAAAGCTACATTTTTTAAGTCTGTTTTTCAATTTGGTGAATTTTCAAAACACATGCATTTTGCTTAAACATTTTGTCAGTGACATTTTCAAGCGTAAGATCATGAAAACATGTTTTGTTTCTTCACAACCTTTGAGCGCCGAAAATTCAGTTACAGAAATTCAGTTGTGGAAAAAAAGCTGAAAACTTCGCTGAATCAAATTCACCAGCAAAATGCACGGTTAAAAATTCTATTTGTTCAAATGCTGGCTTTGAAAACTCAACGCAGGTTTTTTCCGCAGCTCCGGAGACACAAGCTGCAAATTCTGCACACACGAACCACAGAGCGTGACGTTTGGGACGGTCGCACGGAACGTATCGGCGAGCCAAACCGAGATGACCCGTCGCCTTTTTCAGAGGACTCTGCGTGGGCTCGGCCCTGAAAATTGGCGGCGCGCTGGTTTCTCTGCGTTCAAAGAGACGATTTCACAGCGGCCAGGGAGAAAAATTCCATTTTATGTGTCGCGTCCACTTTCCGAGCGGACCGCGGGACTTTTCCGAGCTTTGAAGTCTCTCTGATGTTTCTTCAGACTTTCTAGGCCTCGGTGTCGCAACATTTACTCCCTTCTTTGACTGAATCCTGCAGATGATCCAGATGAGGGCCAAGGCGCGAACGTGCTTCCTTCAAAATTAACAAATGTGGTTCTAAGCAGCCAATTGGAAAAGAGTTTGGTTAAATGGAATCCTGAATATGCAAAACGATGCACACAATATTCCTTACGTATTGAAATGAAAAATTGAAATGTAATTCCAATGGACTGTACAGTATCGTGTCACATGACCTGAAATTTTGAATGCATCATTTCTCACGCAAGTTAACCGCTGTATGAAAACAAACTCGCTGGCCCCGTTGGCCCCGCCCACCTCAATGTGTGTGCGTGTGTCACTTGTTAACCGAGTCCTTCGGGGGCCGTGGTGGGTTGACGGGTCCAAGCGGGGTTCATCACAACACATCCCTTTTCCTGCCACGACATGCGCTAATGGCCGTTTAAACAGGCCGCCGTTGGAGGTGCGGGGGGGCTCGTGCTGCGGAAAGTGGAGGGTTTGGTGTGGGTGTGGGGGGGGGGGTCTCTCTTGGACCTTATTAATCTTTAATACCCCCTGCTGCTCATGAGGAGTGTGTAATTATTCCTCAGGCGATAATTATTGATTTTCCTAAATGCGCATTCATCTGGAGATCTTTTTCTCTCCATCTCAACCCCCCCCACCCCCCACCCCTTCCAACCCCCATTTGCCTCAAATTCCACCATTTTGAATCTCGTCCTGTCGCGGCAGGTACTTCATCGACCGGCACACGGACCTGGAGAGGCAGTTCAACATCAACGTGGACGACGGGAAGATCACGCTGGCCAAGCCGCTGGACCGGGAGACGGACACGTGGCACAACATCACGGTCACCGCCACGGAAGTCCGTAAGTCCAAGTACACGACGCGGAGCACGAAACAGACGCTTGAGCGCCAATTTGACATCAGCCCGAGAGAAAAGGGAAAGCGGTATGTAGGGGCGAAATGGACAGCGGGGCGGCGATGGATGGGTTCTGGCCCACCCCCCCTCCTCCTCCCAAACACACACCTGTGGACCCCACCCCCTATGATTAGCCAGATGTCAGCCGATGCACTTTAGATGGCGTCAGGATAGCGGCGAGAACGCCAGGCGCCCGAATGCCAGTCTGTGCTGACTCTTGGCTGATCGTACCGTACGTACATTACGTCCATTTCAAACCCAGAGCCCGGCACCTTTCGCTCATGAAGTTTGCTGATTGGCATCATTTGGCACTTTTGGAACTGGAATTACAGGATTCCATCCATCCATCCATTTTCTTCCGCTTATCCGAGGTCCGGTCGCGGGGGCAGCAACCCAAGCTTTGCCTTTTGGCTCAGCTCTCTTTTCACCACGACAGACCGGTGCAGAGTCCGCATCACTGCAGACGCTGCACCAATCCGCCTGTCCATCTCGTGTTCCATCCTTCCATCACTCGTGAACAAGACCCCGACGTACTTAAACTCCTCCACTTTCCCAGGCGAGAACCATGGACTCAACGCCCTGGCTGAGCCTAGAAATTCTGTCCATGAAAGTAGTGAACAGAATCGGTGACAGAGGGCAGCCCTGGCAGAGTCCAACCCTCACTGGAAACGGGTCCGACTTATTGCTGGCAATGCGAACCAAACTCTGACACCGGTCATACAGGGAACGAATCGCCTGGATTAGGTGGTTCGATACCCCATATTCCCGGAGCACTCCCCACAGTATTCCCTGAGGAACACGGTCGAATGCCTTCTCCAAGTCCACGAAACACATGTAGACTGGTTGGGCAAACTCCCATGCACCCTCAAGGACCCTGCCGAGAGTATAGAGTTGGTCCACAGTTCCGAGACCAGGACAAGAACCACACTGCTCCTCCTGAATCCGAGATTCGACTATCCGGCGGATCCTCCTCTCCAGAACCCCTGAATAGACCTTACCTGGAAGGCTGAGGAGTGTGATCCCACGATAGTTAAAACACTCCCTCCGGTCCCCCTTTTTGAAAAGCGGGACCACCACCCCGGTCTTCCAGTCCAGGGACACCGACCCCGATGTCCACACAATGCTGCAGAGTCGTGTCAACCAAGACACGCCCACAGCATCCAGGGTCTTAAGGAATTCCGGGCGGATCTCATCCACCCCCGGGGCCTTGCCACAAAGGGGGTTTTTTACCACCTCGGTGACCTCAGCCCCAGAGATAGGCAAATCCGACTCAGAGTCCCTAGGCACTGCTTCCATGTTGGAAGGCATGTCGGTAGGATTCAGGAGGTTTTCAAAATATTCCCTCTACCGGTCCACAACATCTTGAGTCGAGTTCAGCAGCACACCCTCCCCACCATACACGGTGTTGACTGTGCATTGCTTCCCCCGCCAGAGACGGCGGATGGTGGTCCAGAATCTCTTTGGAACCATTCCGAAGTCGTTTTCCATGACCTCTCTGAACTTCTCCCATGTCCGAGTTTTTGCCTCAGCGACCGCCAGAGCTGCAGACCGCTTGGCATTCCGGTACCTGTTGGCTGCCTCGAGAATCCAATGGGCCAAGACGGCCTGATAGGAGTCTTTCTTCAGCTTGACGGCATCCTTCACCACTGGTGTCCACCAACAGAATCTAGGATTACCGCCACGACAGGCACCGACCACCTTACGGCCACAGCTTCAATCGGCCGCATCGACAATAGAGGCACGAAACTTCGCCCACTCGGATTCAATGTCCGCTGCCTCCCTCGAAACATGGTCAAAGCTCTCCCGTAGGTGGGATTTAAAACTTCTTCTGACAGGGGACTTTGCCAGGCGTTCCCAGCAGATCTTCACAATGCATTTGGGTCTGCCCGGTCTGACCGGCATCCTCCCCCACCATCGGAACCAACTTACCACCAGGTGGTGATCAGTTGACAGTTCCGCCCCTCTCTTCATCCAAGTGTCCAAAACATGTGGTCGCAAGTCCGATGACCACAACCACAAAGTCAATCATCAAACTGCGGCCCAGGGTGTTCTGGTGCCAAGTGCACATGTGGACACCCTTATGCCTGAACATGGTGTTCGTTATAGACAATCCGTGACAAGCACAGAAGTCCAATAACAAGACACCGCTCGGGTTAAGATCAGGGGGGCCCTTCCTCCCAATCACACCTCTCCAGGTCTCACTGTCGTTGCCAACATGAGCGTTGAAGTCACCCAGCAGAACAAGGGAATCCCCCGAGGGAGCACTCTCTAGTACTTCCTCTAAGGACTCCAAAAAGAGCGGGTATTCTGAACTGCCGTTTGGCGCATAAGCGCAAACAACAATCAGGACCCGTCCCTCTACCCTAAGGCAAAGGGAAACTACCCTCTCGTTTACTGGGTTAAACTCCAACGTGCAGGCTTGGAGCCAGGGGGCAACAAGAATTGCCACCTTTGCTTGTCGCCTTTCATTGCCGGCAACACCAGAGTGGAATGAAGTCCAGTCTCTCTCGAGAGGACTGGTTCCAGAGCCCTTGCCGTGCGTTGAGGTGAGTCCGACTATATCTATCCGGAATTTTTCCACCTCACGCACCAGCTCATGGTCCTTCCCTGCCAGAGAGGTGAAATCCCAAATACCGACAACTAGCTTCTGTAGCCGAGGATCGGACCACCAAGGCCTCTGCCTCCGGCCGCCACCCCAGCTCTCTTTGCAGCCGACCCCTTTGCCCCCTCCCACGAGTGGTGAGCTCATTGGAGGAACTCCCACAATATCTATTTGGGCTGTGCCCGACCGGGCCCCATGGATGCAGACCCGGCCAACAGACGCTCGCCATCGTGCCCCGCCTCCGGGCCTTGCTCCAGAGGGGGGCCCCGGTGACCCATGTCCGGGCGAGGGAAAACAAAGTCCAATTGTATTATTTATCATTAGGGTCTTTTGAGCCACTCTCTGTCTGGTCCCTTCCCTAGGACCTGTTTGTCATGGGTGACCCTACCAGGGGCATTACACTCCCCCGACAACTTAGCTCCTAGGATCATTGGGACACGCAAACTCCTCGACCACGATAAGGTGGTGACACAGGGAGGAGGATTCCAAGAGTCTTTGTATGATTGCTTAATAATCCAAAATGTCAACATACTCGGGACAACATTACTGGTTTGTATAAAGATGCAACATTTCATTCATGCAAGCGCTCCTCTCACAAACCATTTTGCCCATCTGGAATGATCTGACTTGAAATAAGATAAGATAGTCCACATAGTCAGGGAAATAAAATCAATGAATGCATAATTACATTTAATAAAGTATCAAAATAGGATTGGAAAAGAATCCACCAAGTCAGGAAAATAAAATACATTTTAACAAACTATCAGAGGGACTCGAAATACGAGTGGAAAAAATCAAAACAGTCGTGGAAATAAAATAAGTAAATGTTATTAAAAAATCAGAACAATTAAAAACAAAATTTTAAACAATCCATGCAGTCAGGGAAATAAAATAAGTAAATAATTTATTATTTTTTTAAATATCAGAATTACTTGAAGTAAGATTGTAAATAATCCTACAGTCATGGAAATTAAATAGAAATACTCGTTTTTTAAAAAGAAAACAAATAATCAAAATGACTCAAAATAAGACTAAACATAATTCACATAGTCAGGTAAAATAAATCATTTTAAAAACCGACGTATAAGAAGTACTCTATATACAAATGGAAATAATCCACACTGCCGAGTAAATAAAATAAATAATTAATTTTAAAAACATATATAACTGAACACCTCAGAACAAGATGGGAAATAATCTACACAGTCAAGGAAATTTAATAATTAATAATAATAATAAAATGTATTAATCAGAATGGCTCAAAATAAGACTAGAAATTATCCACACAGTCAGGGAAATTAAAGAATTATTTAAAATAATAAAAGATCTTAATCAGAATGACTCAAAATAAGACTAGAAATAATCCAGTCAGGGAAATTAAATAATTAATAAAAATAATAAAAGATATTAATCAGAATGACTCAAAATAAGACTAGAAATAATCCACACAGTCAGGGAAATTAAATAATTATTAAAAAAAATAAAAGATCTTAATCAGAATGACTCAAAATAAGACTAGAAACAATCCACACAGTCAGGGAAATTAAATAATTAATAAAAAATAATAAAATATATTAATCAGAATGACTCAAAATAAGACTAGAAATAATCCACACAGTCAGGGAAATTAAATAATTATTAAAAAAAAAAAAAGATCTTAATCAGAATGACTCAAAATAAGACTAGAAATTATCCAGTCAGGGA
Source organism: Oostethus manadensis (assembly GCA_024372805.1). Taxonomy (NCBI): domain Eukaryota; kingdom Metazoa; phylum Chordata; class Actinopteri; order Syngnathiformes; family Syngnathidae; genus Oostethus; species Oostethus manadensis. Next base: position 84,850 of record QODF01000191.1, read on the forward strand.
ATTTAAATTATTAATAAAAATAATAAAAGATATTAATCAGAATGACTCAAAATAAGACTAGAAACAATCCACACAGTCAGGGAAATTAAATAATTATTAAAAATAATAAAAGATATTAATCAGAATGACTCAAAATAAGACTAGAAATAATCCACACAGTCAAGGAAATTAAATAATTATTAAAAATAATAAAAGATATTAATCAGAATGACTCAAAATAAGAGAAGAAATTTTCCACACAGTCAGGGAAATAATGCAGGCGTACCCGCACGCTGCCAACAGCCGAGTGCGGGTACGCCCCCGGAGCAACCCCCCCCCGCCTCCCCGCCCTGCGTTGGTAAGATGGCGCTCTCTGCAGCCGCAGTCCCCGAGCCAGCGGGCGGGCTGAAGACGAACTTTCCACGCCTTCATTTAGCCTCACAATGAATGTGCGCCTCCTTTGATGAAGCTTTTTGGGGGGCGGGGGGACAGACACGTTCCAAGCGGCGTAAATTCCTCTCCCCGTAGCTTTAAGGGCTACATTAAGCTTTATCGCGACATGCAGCCCCCCCGAAACAATCTCTATGCAAATCAAGTCTTACACGCCGGCTAAAGCTGTTTGTAGCTCTGCCGGCGAGATTTTCCACCTAGTCAGTGAGTTTTGTGGGGGGCGGGGGTCTCCGCAGATGTTCTTTAATCTGTAAGGCGTGTCCCGGAAAAAAAGTGTTTATTTGCTACGTGGTAATGTTCCAGCGCAAATTGACTGCTGAGCTGATTTAATTCAATCAAAACTCAGCAAATTGGTGCGCGTGACGCCTCGGCGAGCGTAAATGCTGATTGCGCAACGTCGCACGGCCTCGCATGCAGGCAAGTGAGCAAAAGTCTCGGGACACCGTTGGACGCCGACGCACCGTGTTTTTCTACCAATCTTCATCAAATTTGGCACACGGGTGCTTGTCACTCCCCTAAAGGTGTGGACCAAATTTGGTGGTGATTCGGTGAAACGTCGTGCGCGTGAGGAATTCCATGTCCGTGCAACTTTCCGGGTAACTAACAGCGCCACCGTGTGGCGTATCTTTTAGAAAAGTAATAGCACAGACAACACAGCAGGGGTGCATGCTTTGGCCAATTTTTACCTTTTTGTGTGTAGCGGTTCAGGACTAGAAACGTTACCACAGGGGGGGGGTCCTCAGTTTTCCATGTGTATATGACGTCAGGGGCGCCCCCTAGGGGTTGCGGTGAAAATGCTTTGGAAGGAGTTACGGCTAATTAGTCCCGCTGCAAAGGCGTCGTGCTTAATGGCTTAGTGCCTGAATGCACAATTGCACACCACACGCACAGCAGGGGGTGCGCCGTTTCATGCATTTTCACCCCAATGGTGGACGAGCAGGGGAGTCGCTGGGCGCCCTCCTCCATTAGCGGGCGAAATTCCTGCGTTTCAGGTTTCCAGGCGATGACGATCGGTCCTCTCCGGGGGCACGTTAACGCGTGCTTCCCGCCAAACAGTCATGGTTCAAACATGGCGGTGCATGGCGGCCGGGGGGGCGGCCGGGGGGGCGGCGGGGGCGCTTTCAAAAGCACTTTGAATTGTTTCCGCGTGTTTTGCATGAGCGAGAGGTAGATTGATGCGGCTTATCACCCGTCCTCCCATCAGCCCAGGAAATGAAGGGAGAAATAAAGACGGAAAACAAAAGGAAATGAAAAGTAGCTGGCGTCATTTTCACGCGCCGCCCTGTTTGTGTCTTCCCTTCCATTCGTGCGTCTGTCCCGCCACCTCCTCAGGAAACCACAGCCAGATATCCAGGGCGGTGGTGGCCATCAGGGTCATGGACATAAACGACAACGCCCCCGAGTTCGCCAACGAGTACGAAGCCTTCCTGTGTGAAAACGGGAAACCCGGCCAGGTGAGGACAAAGCATGTCGTGATTGGCTACAGCGAGGGTGAAAGAAATGGCAAACAAGTGGAAAGACACGCAAAAGACTTTCCTCCTCTTCACCCAACCCGTGCCAATCAAAAGACGCCAAGAAAAAACCCAAATTTGCCATTCCCGTTCATTTTGACTTATTATGATCTAAAATGATATTTTATTGTTAGCTTTTTTATTACTATTAGCTGTTACTGTGCTTATTAACTTGTTTTGTTTTTTTCAAGTGCTGGCCTTGATTCGGAATCCGGATACCATTTAAATAAAAAACGCAATTTAAACATGTTGAAAAAGTGTGTCATGTAGAATTATATTTGCCTTTACCCGATCGAAACGGAATAGTATTGTCAAAATAAAGAATTTAATGATAATAATAATAACAATAAATATATTGGCCTATTGAGAATGTATCTAGTATTTGGACATTTAGGAATAATTTATAAATACATTGAAATTGTGGACAAAAATAAAATTAAACATTTAATAAGTAAAAAAAACAAAACAAGCCATTTTTGGCCGCGCCACTTTATTTTCATTAACCCTCGGCATTTGGCAAAGCTAAAGCGGGTAACCATCGCCTTTTGGGTTCTCGGGAGAATCCAAATGGAGAACAAAACTGCTTGTTTTTGCTTTTGATCATTTCTAAAATGCCGCCTTCAAAAAAAACTGCCAAATGCTGGCAGGTCGTTCCGCAATGGAGATAAATTGGCAAATGAAATGTGAAAATATATACGCATAGCGTGCAGGAAAAAAGAAACACCGTTTTTTTCGGTGGTGTAGCGAAGCCTGCTTTTCTGTTGAGGACACAAAAGTTAGCAGCACCGGCGTAGCCGATCCATGCAGATCAAGAGATGCTGCGCTATCTGAACACATCGCCTTTGTGTTGTAGAAAATAATAACATGTCCCGCTCATTTGAACATTATTTAAAATAAAAAAAGGCTGTGGGCTGAAAATGTGGGTTTTTGTTTCAAGGTTGATTTTTTTCCCACAATTTAAATAAATAACAAAAAGTTTTCCTGGTATTCCTGCTTTTCCAAAGACTATATGCATACTCATATAGAGGGTTGTGTCAGGAAGGGTATCGGACGTCAAACCTTTGCCAAATCAAAACACAAACAGAACAAATTGATTCGCGGTGGCGACCCCTGATGGGATAAGCCGGAAGGGAAAGACGATATGAATACAAAACAGGCCATGTATATGTCCACTGTTAAACAAATGAGAGGAAGACTTTTGAATCAGAGTATAGTAACCTGTCAGTCAAACTTGTGGGATATCGATGTGGTCAGTTAAGTAGCAGAGGGGGTTGTTCATCAGTTCCAGCTGCTTTGTTGTTCATGAAATCAACAACAGGAGCATCAGAGGGGCAACAATGAGACGGACCCCAAAACAGGAATGCTTTTCCAGGTTGAGGCCGCTGACTCCTCATCTCTTTTGGCTGATTTTTTACTCACTGACTTTCTACTGCTGTGGTTTTTCCTTTGGCTTGGATCAACATCTCTGTTGGTAGCATGGTGCGCTACCTGGACGCTACAGAGGTTGCACAAGTAGTCCATCTCCTCCAGGATGGCACACCAATACGTACCGTTGCAAGAAGGTTTGCTGTGTCTCCCAGCACAGTCTCAAGAGCATGGAGGAGATTCCAGGAGACAGGTTAGATAATGGCACCCTGACTGCTATTAGGTCTTCTTCTTTTCCTTTGGGCTTATCCCTTCAGGGGTCGCCACAGCGAATCAATTGCCTCCATCTAACCCTGTCTTCTGTATCCTCCTTTCTTGCGCCAACTACCTTCATGTCCTCTTTCACTACATCCATAAACCTCCTCTTTGGTTTTCCTCTAGGCCTCCTGCCTGGCAATTCAAAACTCAGCATCCTTCTACCAATATATTCACTATCTCTCCTCTGGACATGTCCCAACCATCTTTATCTCCAAAACCTCTAACACGTGCTGGCCCATCTGATGTGCACATTCCTGATCCTGTCCATCCTGGTCACACCCAAAGAGGACCTCAGCATCTTCATATCTGCTACCTCCAGCTCTGCCTCCTGTCTTTTCCTCAGCAGCACTGTCTCTAAACCAAACTATTATATTAGGTATTAGCTATTAGGTATCGGGATGAAATCCTTGGACCCATTGTCAGAACCTACGATGGTGCAGTGGGGCCTGGGTTCCTCCTGGTCCATGACAATGCCCGACCTCATGTGGCTAGAGTATGTATGACACCATTGACTGGCCTTCACGTTCACCTGACCTAAACCCAGTAGAACACCTCCGGGACATTATGTTTAGGTCCATCCGGCGCCGCCAGGTTGCTCCTCAGACTGTCCAGGAGCTCAGTGATGCCCTGGTCCAGATCTGGGAGGAAATCACCAGGACAGCATCCGTGGTCTCATTAGGGGCATGCCCCGACGTTGTCAGGCATGCGTACAAGCACGTTTTGAGTTACTACTATGGCATTATTATTATTCATTTTATTATTTGTAAAAAAAAATTATTATAATTGTTATTATAATTAATGTTACCATAATTAAATTCAAGATCAAGATACAATTTTAATAAATGAATTGAGCTGAGTTTCTGGCTCAGTAGATGCTCATATTTAAAAAAAAAGTAATTATTCAAGTTTTTTTTATTTTTTTTAAAATATAAATATTTGTAATCAATGACATTTAAAATTATTATCCCAAAAATATTTCTGAATATGCAAATTGAGACCAATACGTTATATAATAACAGTAATATACAGTATGTAGTACCTTTTTTATTGTGGCCCTAAACTTTCCTCGTAATGTTGTTTGTTTTCGGAAAACGCGATGAGCGCCAATAAAAAAAAAACAGCCACACGGCCCACAAACGACCCCCGGGCCGGACTTTGGTGACGCCCGGGTGACGAGGAATGATAGCCCTAATGATTTCCCAGGCGGAGCTCTGGGCCCCCTTCGCTGCTCAGAAGAGCGGTCGGGATTGATCACAGCGCATCATCATTCAAGAAGGTCTTTCATGTCCTCCTCCAGATGGCACGATGCATCGCCCTGCCAAAAAACCTCAGACGGGTGCTTAGCATTCCCCCCGTCTCATCAATCCACCTCATTCAGCGCATCTACATGTGTCGGATGCACTTTTATTGCAAGCGAAAAAAAGTAGAAAGGAGTGGAAAGTGGCCCACTGGGCCTGAATTCTAATTCCCAATCGATCCCAAAGAGCACGATAAAAGCGGCGCTGACAGATTAGGAGGTAGAGCGGCTGGCCTCAGACCGGACGGAACGCCGGCGATAGGAATCTGGATCTCCACACCGTAAAGAGGGCAAATATTTCATCAGTGCCGCGATGCAATCTGCTTCCTCTTACTGTATGAATCCTGTTCTCCACGCAGGTCATCCAGACCGTCAGCGCCGTGGACCGAGACGACCCCATCCAGGGACACTACTTTGAGTACCGTCTGGTGCCGGAGATGCTCAACAATCCCAACTTCACCATTAAGAACAACCAAGGTGAGCAAACATAAAACCTCCGGGAGAGATCAGCCGACCAAAACCCAAATCTAAAACACACAAATAAAACAAAGAAAGTCAAAAATATCATGCCATTGTTCCACAAAATAGCTCTTTTTAAATTTAATCCAAAATAATGGAACAATGAACTTGTCTCTGCAGAAAAGGTGCACTGCAGGACTCATGGGGGCAAAGTTATTAAAAAGCAAAAATAATAATAATAATCATGTCATTGTGGAAAATTCCAATTTTAGCTATAATCCAAAATGACAGAACAACAAACTTTTTTTTCTGCAGAAAAGTTGCGTTTCAGGCTTCGTATTAACACAAAGATATATATGTCTTCAAATAAATGACAGAACACCAAACTTTTTTTTTTTCTTTCCGGAAAACGGTGTGCTCCAGGCCTCATAGTAATATAAAGCAAAAAACATCATGCTGTTGCGGAAATTACTGCTTTTAATTTAAATCCAAAACGAGGGAACAACAAATTTCTCTCTGTGGAAACGGTGACCTCATAGTAATATAAAGCTATTCAAAAGCAAATAAAAACATGCCATTGTGGAAAATGTTGTATCTGTCACCAATCCACAATGACAGAACAACAAACTTCTCTCAGCAAAAAAGTTTTACTCAGATATCATAATCAAATAAAGCTATTCAAAAGCAAAACAAAAAACATGCCAAATATGTATCTATATCATGTCACTGTGGAAAGTTCCGATTTTAGCTTTACTCCAAAATGAGCAGAACGAAGGAACTTTTTTTTGCAGAAAAGGTGCACTCCAGACCTTATGGTCATATAAAGTTATTCAAAAGCAAAAACATCATGCCATTGTGGAAAGTTCTTCTTTTTAACATTAATCCACAATGACAGAACAGCAAACTTTGCTCAGTAAAAAGGTGCACTCCAGACTTCATGGTCATATAAAGCTATTAAAAAGCAAAAACATCATGCCATTAACATTTAACATTTAGCATTAATCCACAATGACAAAACAATGAACTTCTCTCGGCAAAAGGAGGTGCGCTCAAAATGAAAGAAAATGGTGTCACATTTAGCTTTGATTTGAGTAGTAGCAGTTCCCAAAAAGAAAAGAACATGGACGGCTGGAAACTATATTGGGTAATATAGGAATGTAAAAGTCAGTATAGGGGTGTTATTTCATGTCTAGAGGGCTCAAATAATGTTGAAAAATGTATTTAGAAGGTTGCAAACAAGTTCTCTATGCTCCAAAAATGGTTATCTACAGTCTACCTTTCCTTTTGTCCAAATTCCAAGTTGTGCTCCACGCCATCTTGTGTGGGACGCCGGCGGCTTTCGAGGCAGACCAAAATAAACGAGCTCCAAATGGCTTTTTCCTGCTACTTTTGCGGCTCAATGTCGGGTGACTTCCTCGCTACATCGTGACAGATGGCGCCGCATTTATATCTGCTAAATATGCTCATTGCTTGGTTTTTTTTTTTATGTGCGCGTGTGTTTTTTTTTTTTTTTTTTAATTCTGCTGCCCGTCCAAAGTGCTGGTGCTGAACAAGCTGTGTTCACCACGACGCGTAATGTTTTCAGCTCTGGGCAAAATCCATTCATATGGTAGCAGCCTTCTGTTTGGGCGCGCCGGCTGCAGGCCGCTCCGACGGGTGGCTCGCACCGGCCATAAAAAGCAGGTCATCAAAAGTACGTTTGTTTGTTTTTTTGATGATTCTTGTTCCTACTTTGCTCTGGAAGCTCGGGTGAACTCCGCACGACGTATTTACAGTACATAATGTGACCCAATCTCTGCATATACTGTACATATTTAGCTTTTAGGACAGTATTTTTACAATACTAAAATATTATGTATAAAATACCCACTTTTTTAGTTTTGTTTTGTATTTATTTCTTATTTCTGGTATTTTTTCTTTGTTTTTGACTGGAAAGTACATACACATTTACAAATATTTTTACTTTCCAAAGTGCAATTGTAAGCATTTGACTGCTTCAATAAACTATTATTATTTTTTATGTATTTTTTTCAATGGAATGAAGGAATGACTCATTTGTTATTCAGTGATGTACTTTGTAACACGTAGCTCTCTAATAAATGAATGGATATATTTCGGTAAAAGTGAAACAAAGCAGTGATCAGAATGACTCAAAACACGACTAGAAATAATCCACACAGTCGCTTTGTTGCTGCAGCCACAATGAAAGACAATAAAGTATGAAGAAGACAAATAAAAGTGTATTTAGTATTCATATCAACGCGTGGTAGCATTATTTGTTTACAGTGTTGTTAATAATATTACTTTTAATAGTAGTCAGAATGTTGTTATGAACAGTGTTGTTATTATTTGAATTGTCTGCCCTGCGATTGGCTGGCCACCAGTCCGGGGTGGACCCCGCCTCCCGCCCAAAGTCAGCTGGGATAGGCTCCAGCATACCCGCCACCCTAATGAGGACAAGCGGCATGGAAAATGAATGCATGGAAGGTAGTTAGTTTATTTTTATTATTTTAGAATGATAGTATGAATTTAAATAATAGTTAATAAATATTAATGATATTATATATTTTTTATTAATAATATATAATAA
>QODF01000191.1:103076-124315 GCA_024372805.1 Oostethus manadensis
CTAAATATTTGTAGGTACAAACCAACAGGCGCACCAAACTAGTTATCCCTGAGAGCTTTTCTTCCTGTCACTCACACATACTTTAGCGAGTTGGTGTCTCAAGGGTTGTTAGCAAGAGGCGTCTTATATTCAATGCCTAAATATTTGTATGTACAAACCAACAGGCGCACCAAACTAGTTATCCCTGACAGCTTTTCTTCCTGTCACTCACACACACAACAGTGACCTGGTGTCTCAAAGGTTGTTAGAAAGGAGGCGTCTTATATTCAATGCCTAAATATTTGTATGTACAAACCAACAGGCGCACCAAACTAGTTATCCCTGAGAGCTTTTCTTCCTGTCACTCACACACACAACAGTGACCTGGCGACACAGAGACCTGCTAAAAAAAGTATCTCAAAATTTGCTAGCAAACAACAGAGGAAGAGTTATTATTCTTACTTAAGAATAATGTTAGCATGGGGTCGTCTCATATTTGGGGTCTCAAAGTTTGTACATGCAAACCAACAAGCGCCGGCAAGAGAGCTTTTCTTTTTGTCACTCACACACCTGAGCAAGCTGGCAACACAGAGACCCTGCGTCTCAAAGAGGAGGCGTTACAGGACGATGAATGAGGGACAGTCATTACATGAAGTATCCATACACTAAAATGGACTTTTTTGCTTTGATGCGCTGGTCTTGAAAAAGAGGAGGTCTTATGTTCGGGTCAATCCGGCGCATTACCTTTCCGTGCTGACAATTCCAAGTGAGCGGTTTTCCACAAGTGTTCTTTTCGTCCCTTTACGTCATCGCCGCTCAACGCGTAGATCAGACCTTTCCTGCTACTTGCGAATCCCGCGTGGAATCTTTCATTGACAGTTTGTCCTCCGATTGCATCACCGCCCCGACGGAAAAAGGGCGCAAACCCAGCTCATATTGTGCGGTGATTGTGTGACATGCGTTTAAACAAAAAACGATGGCTTGTGCTGTACATAGCTAACGTCATTCGCTTCCAATGAGGTGGTAGGTTTTGTCTCTGCACGTTAGCTCTTTGCACAGAACTCTGGCGGCGGCCTCGGCGCCACAGAAACACCAGAACAGGACAGTGGACTCAACCACGTCTACGGAATAATCCATCCTAGCGCTCACCTTTTTTCTACTGTGCTTTACTGCTTCTCAATGTGTGCGTTCAATTATTTACTCCCTTACTGTAACGGCAGATTACCTTGTATGGTTTCCTACTTTGTCAAATATATTTTTATAAATAGCGCTGATCGGCTGCCGTCTGCTCCTTGCACAGCTTCTCATGACGTCATCCTCAGGTGTTCTTTCCGATCAGCCAAAAGGTGATCATTACGGGGCAGGTAAGCAAAAATGCTGTTCCTGTCTCATCCCCGTTTTCTTACGGCCATGAGGCCCCGCCCCACTTTTATTGAGGTCAAACCAAGCAACCTTATTACTCTTTAAACGAGCTATGCCGTCTTTTTAAAGAAAATGCCTTAAATAAATGAATCCCAATAAATACGTAGAAATTAAATGATAAAAAATGCATAAACAAACGAACAGATCAAATAAATGTAAACACTAATATCAGTAAATAATTTTAAGAAAAATACAAAAATATGCAGTACATATGGACATAAAAACTAATAAATACATTAAAAAAAAGGTAAAAACTAAAAAAGAAACATGGACACAAGGCCATGTGCCACTTTTGAGCTCAAACAATTTAAAAATGTATTCTTCATATATTTCACCTTATAGCGCACGCAGAGGTAGATAAAGCTGCTGGATGCTGACCCACGCATTGCACACAACAGCAACTTTTTATTCGACGGATGTTGTCATCGCACAGTGGTTCTCTGTTACCTTCTGCCGTGCCCCCCACCCCCACCCCCCGGGGGGAACTATCGGTGCTATCGAGGAACTATTTACATCGCCGTACGGCCGAACTCGAAACCGAAAGCAGGGAAATGCAACAAAAGGACGAGGTGTGAAGCATATTCTTGGGTCAAACTGCATGCTGGGTCCGATTCATTTGTACATGTCGGCGGATCTGCCTCTCACGCCCACCCCCCCAGGGGGGCCCGGGGCCCGCCCCACTATTTGAGAAGCACTGTCATGGCAGCACGTGGCTTTCACACCAACACCATTTTAAAGCGCACACAGACGTAAACAGAGCAGACAATGACACTTCAAATGGATCCCGGGGAGGTCATTTGAAGCCGACGGGTATTTGACCTGCTGGTGGTCCCAGACCATGCTGGGGGGGGGGTAGCTTCTGTGGGGCGCGAGTAGAAGTGCTGCACACAACTGGATCGTACTCTGATGAATAATGCAAAGCTTTGTGGGTAATTTAGATTTGCGCTTCCTCGTATCCTTCCTTGTATATATTTTAAAAAAAACCACAAGAGCCAGAAAACGGTCGCAGTCCTGCAGTTCCAAAGCCGTTCGTGTCTTCAGTGTCGTCTCCGTCGTCTTAAAGTAGGAAGAAGCCTGATTGTGTGGGAAAAACTGAACATTACCTGAGAAAATAGAAGCAGGAAGCGGAGAAACGGCAAAAGATTGTCTGCGTTGCCCGCTTGTGGCTGCTTTCTGCCTCATCCAGCAGCCCTGCAGCGCTCCTCTTCACGGTCTCGCCTTCTTCCCTGCGTGGAACGCCGTTTGGCTGCAAAATGGACTTTTATCCCACTTATTGTTACAGCTCGCCACCGGACGTCCACCCTACATAGAAGACACGCTTATCATTTCCCGCCCAAAGCGAACGCTGGCGAAGCTTTCACGTTGGACATCTTATCAGTTTGGCATTAAGAAGTTATTCAAAACAATTCTCCTTGAGGAGCGCCATCGCCATCGCTGCTTCACGGGCACGTCCCTTTAAGTGCCATTTTTTAAAACCTAGTCTGTTTTTTCAATATAGTAGGAACACCATCCATACTGCGGTGCTGTTTAACTACAGACTTCAAAATAATAGTCTTTCCCAGGGTCAAACTGTTTCCATGGCAATGTTTAAGTCAACCGCTGCTAGATGTTGGCAATATGGGGCGGGGGTTGACTTAGGCTCACACATCAGGGTTAGGGTTTGGATGAGGGTTCAGATTAGTGTCTGGGTCTACACAGTACTTGGACACTTTGTGTTAGGGTAGGGGTTTTTGTTGGGGTTCGGTTGAGGTTCATATTTGGGTTAGGGGCACAGCAACTTTACACTTTGTGTTGTAGTTGGGTTTAGGGTTAAATAGGGTTTGGGTTAGGGTTGGGTTTTGGGTTGATTTAGAAGCGCAGGAGGTTCACAGGTTGTGTTAGGGAGAAGGTTAGGATTTGCTTATGGTTGTAGTATTGGTTTCCGACTAAGAGAACTTTTCCCAGCTGGCTCTGTCTCCTCCAAAGTTGGATGCGCACATCCAAGGAAGGGCTAGGGGTTAGGACTTGAGTTAGAGACTTGTGGTTACTCACGCTCAGGAAAACACTTCCCATTATTCTGAGGAACGGCAGGTTTACGGTATGTGTCAGGGTGGTGCATTGGGGAAAGCTTAGGTTTAGGTTAAGGTTTAGTTGTTCAGAAGGTACCGTAGGATTAGAGTTTGTGAGATGTCGAGTTGGAGATAGGGCAAAGTCTCAGGATGTGGTTAAGGTTTTGGTATCCAATATAATTTTGGTTGGTTAAGGGGCAGTTTGCAAACTTCACAGCGTGTTTTTGGGTTGTGAACGAGGCAAAGGTTAGGGTTAGTGTAAAGGTGTGATTAGGATTTCGGTTGGTCAATAGTAGGTTTACAGTTTGTGTGAGGATTGTGGATAGGGATGAGGTTAGGGCTTTGGTTAAGGTTGGTGTTTTGGTTTGAGTGGGTTTTGGTTGGTTAATAGGTAGACTAGTCCGCGTACTTGTCCCAGCTTTTTCGGTTAAAGTCGTGGTTAGAGTTCAGAGGTACAGTAGATTCGCAGATTGTGTTGGAGTTGGGGATAGAATGACGGCTCGAGGTTTGGTTGGTATTGTGGTCCTGATTGGGACTTTTGTGTTCCAATCGGGGATAGGGATGAGGTTAGGGCTTTGGTTAAGGTTGGTGTTTTGGTTTGAGTGGGTTTTGGTTGGTTAATAGGTAGACTAGTCCGTGTACTTGTCCCAGCTTTTTCGGTTAAAGTCGTGGTTAGAGTTCAGAGGTACAGTAGATTCGCAGATTGTGTTGGAGTTGGGGATAGAATGACGGCTCGAGGTTTGGTTGGTATTGTGGTCCTGATTGGGACTTTTGTGTTCCAATCGGGGATAGGGATGAGGTTAGGGCTTTGGTTAAGGTTGGTGTTTTGGTTTGAGTGGGTTTTGGTTGGTTAATAGGTAGACTAGTCCGTGTACTTGTCCCAGCTTTTTCGGTTAAAGTCGTGGTTAGAGTTCAGAGGTACAGTAGATTCGCAGATTGTGTTGGAGTTGGGGATAGAATGACGGCTCGAGGTTTGGTTGGTATTGTGGTTTGGGGTCCTGATTGGGACTTTTGTGTTCCAATCGGGGATAGGGTGAAGTTCAGGGATTTGGTTAAGGTTGTGGTTTTGGTTGGGTTATGTTTAGTGCATTGGGATGGGGGTGTGGTTAAGTTTTGTGTGTTTGCATAAACGACACAAGGGTGTCCCTTGGAGGGTAAGGCGTACGGTGTCAGGCTCTTATTGGGATTTTAGCCGCATTGCACTGAGCAGCCTTTTTATTCGCGTTCATATTTACGGTGGTTATGGCTGCATATTCGCTGCGCTTTACTTACATTTCACATTAAGTCACGAGGCGTCTTTGTTTTTTTCCGGCAGAAAGTGCTTTATTTTGAAGGGGTCAAAGATGAGCGTGTAATGCAATGGTGTCTTAATCCTCATCTTGGATGAATCATGTAATCATAAAGTAAAACTCATCACGCCACGTATTTGCCTTTTATGAGCGGAGGAGATTAGAAATGATGCAATTTCCTCCCTTTTTCCTTTTCACTTCCTGACTGGGCTTTTTTTTTGGTTCTGTTTCTGAGCGTGATCCTGCCTCCGCTGCTAATCTTGTAAAAAGATTAGACTTTGTTCAGCTTTATCTGATTTTTGAGGATTCTCATAAATAACAAAAGCTTTTGATGCTATCAATTACAGCTGAGTGCTGCTCGCTCGGCGCCTACACACACACACACACACACGCACACACACGCGCGCGCACGCCTGATCATTTTCATAAACACAATCGGCAGCCATGATTAGATACATGAGATTACATGTGCCATCACTTCATAATGCAAGACTGTTGTATTTTTAAACATTCCGTGCATTTTATTTTGTAATGTAGCCGGCGTTGTTAAACATTATACGCTATATTTTATATTGGAAGCGTGTCAGGTTGTGCTGGGATGTAGACAGTTTAAAAGTTGCGTCTGGGAAGTGCTACTGGGAACGTGCCGTGTTGTGCAGCACTGTGTGCAAAAGTGCTAACATTGCACGCTCACTTGAACGGCAACATGGTGCCAGAGTCGCCACGTCGGCTGGCGAGCTCGCAGCTGTAGCTGGCAGACGGATAGCTGGCAGAACGTTTTAGGACGTGTGGCGAAGCCTGCTGCCATGCAAAGCTGTTACGTATTCCCGAGGGCTGCGCCATAATTATCAGGCCAATACGAGGAAATGCCGACGGCGTACCGATACATCCAATAATGAAAGCAATAATTGAATGAGCAAATCAATCGCTCCTTTTTGCTCCTTGCAAGCAAACATTCCCTTTCCGGGCGTGCTAGCGGTACCAAAGTACAAAAGGTTTGCCAGAACCTCCGTAGTGGCACGCCCGCTGCGCCCGAATACAGTTCACCTTGCTGGGCCACGCCAGCTGGCTCCTCCCCCCTATGCTCTGGTTCCCCTGATAGTCTTGATATTTCCTTAGGACACATCAACAGGTACGTTTGGTCTCATCCTCCGTCCTTCCACCCCTTCTCACCCCCAGGCGTGCACAAACTAGACTTGCATCCGCATTTTGAAAGGAGTTACGAGTACCGCACGGGTCTGGAGACGCAGAAAGTTATCGGTATGGAAAAAAAAAAAATCATATCGTGCATCTCGTGTACGTATTCGTGAGATTTTCACGAGTAAAGCATTATGATGTTTTCAAGATTCAAATCCCAAATAAATATGTCTGGGAAATTGGGAAATTGTACGCAGATTTGCAAATCTCAGATTGGATGGAGTGTGATAATAAATGATAATAATAATAATAATAACAATAAACAAATCCCGGCCAAGTTTCATAGACTTCTGAGATAGGCGTGGTAAGGAAGTTCGGTAACCGCCTCTATGGACACACATTAGCGTTACGACATCATGAAAACGTCCCATTGAAACCATCACGGAGTTGTTGGTTCATGTCCCACCTCGTATGTGGACTGATACCGTCCCTGGTGACGTGAAAAGGAACCCCAGCAATCAGCTTCGGGCTTTGCAAACAGTTGCTCCCCGTCTGCAAGGAGGACCTGGAAGTGCTGGTGATGGCCGAAGGATCCCGCGGTGCCCGTGGGCTCTTCGGGGACTCGTATGAGCTGACCGGGAAAATGGAGTAAGGTTAGCAGCCGGGTTGGATCGATTGTGTGGTCAAAACCAGCCAAATATCAGAAGCAGTACTCGGTGACGTTTAGGAGGAAAGAAAACTCGATGGCAATCAAGGCTATCATTTATTTCAGGCGGCTGGTGTTAGTCGAACATAAAAACAACTTTTCAAGTGTTTATTTTCCTGCACTGCACATAAAATCCCAGACTTCTGTTTTTACCGCGGCTGGGAGGAAAGGTTAGCAGATGGATGGACACTTGATTCATCTCCAACAGAGATTCCTACCACAATCGTATCGTCAGACTAGAAAATACACGGAAGACGTGGAAGGTGAGAAGGCCTTGACAAAGATGTGACGTTCACAGACTCACGGGTACCTGACTCTAGTTTCACTGACTCACGGGTACTCAAAGAAGACTCTTAATTTTAATGACTCACGGGTGCTTGAGGAGGACTCGAGTTTCACTGGCGGAGGTGCACAAAGCAATCTTCTCTTTCCCTGACTCGTGGGTGCCGGACGAAGACTCGAGTTTCACTGAGACACGGTTGCATGACGAAGACTCGAGTTTCACTGACTCACAGGTACTCGATGAAGACTCAAGTCACTTTCCATGACTAACAAGTACTTGACACTGACTTGAGTTGCACTGATTCATGGGTACTCGACAGTAACTCGAGTTTCGCTGACGCACTGGTACACAATGAAGACTCAGGTACTTGACAAAGACTTGACTGTCACTGACAAACGGGTACTCATCAAAAACCCGCCGCGTAATTGGACAAGTGCTCAAGACTTCAGCTTTCCTGACTCATGGGTGCTGGACAAAGACTTGAGTTTCACTGATACATGGTTACGTGACAATACATCAAGTCTCACTAACTCATGGGTACTCAGTCTGGAGTTTCACTGACATAGGCTGACACGTGGTTATGGAACGAGACCGTTTCACTGACTCCCAGGTACTCGAGGAATACTAGCGTTTCACAAAAAAGACCTGTTCCTCTGACCTACAAGTACTCAACAGAGATTCCAGTTTCGCTGACACACGGGTGCTCGGCGATGACTCGAGTTTCATTGACACACTGGTATGCAATTAAGACTCACTCGAGTACTTGACAATGACTTGACTGTCACAGACAAACGGGTACTCATTGAAGACCCCAAACTGATGGGTGCTCAACAAAGACAACAAAGATTTTTTTGGCAGTAGTAGTGGTATCGACCCGATACCACTACTACTGCCGTGGTATCCAAATAGCTATGGTTTCGATACCAAGGGTAGTAGTGGTATCGGGAGGAAAGGACTGGGATCCGAACAAACCAACAAGGGTGAGTATAGTTGACTTACTTCTGCAGGAAATGTTGTGTCTTGCAAATGCGAAAGCTAAAAACACCCACAAACCCACTAGAACAAGGCCGGAGAGCCACACGTGGCTCTTGTGACGACTGCATCTGGCTCTCAGACATTTCTAGACACAATAATATGTTTTTTTTTTTCTTCCTGCTGACATTTTGAAGTAAATCAGAGTGTCAAAATATGAATCGTTGTCATGCATTTTAATCCGTCCAGAGCGGGTGGCCGCGCAGAACCACCTCCAGCTGTCTTGAGCACATTTTCCGGCTCCGCCGCCAAAGCCGCAGTCTGCTGGATAGCGTGGGAGCCTACCCGGGTCATTCAGGCGTCAAGAAGTTTCACGATATCGGCAGCTAATCCTGCAGAGCCGTGTGACGAAGATGAGGGCGAAAAGAAGCAAAATGAGGAGCGGCCTGACGTTGCATTGGTGGTGGGAGCTGCAGAAGAACAGCGTGCTTGAGGAAGAAGGCGTCCAGGTGGTTTTAGGTTCATACGACCTTCATGGCTCTCTTAGCCAAAGTGCAGGAGATAAACGCTGCAAGTTCACGCAGGGAAGTTGCTGGAATGGAAAAGGTCTCGGTTGCACTTCGGTGACGTGAAAAACGAACCCCAAGAGCTAAATATGGAAAAAAAAACAATTCTCGCCGTGCAAACCAAACTTGTCCTATTAGGGTGCCAACAGTGCTGCAGAGTTTGAATCTGGCACACGCCAGGCTGCTAAAAGGTCGAGGCAGAGGCGGACACCGTCATGCATACCAACGCAGCCCCTAAACGACGCCGGACGCGGGTGACACGCTTATTGCCGGCCCGGGCTGTTCGTACGCGCTCACGTCCGCCATCTCTCATCCTGGCTTTTTGACAGCGTTATCAAAGATTTTAATTCAAGGCGCCGCCACACCTGCTCCCGAGGAATCAGCAGCATCCGGCGGCGGCGGCGGCAATGGCGGCGCTGATAAATCTCACGCTTTTTCCCCGTGATGTGAGAGAGAGAGAGAGAGAGAGAGCCACACGGGGAGGCACTTCATCACCCGGAACGGCCCTCTCCCGCCCGCCCTCACGCCGCGCCGGCCTCATACGGAAGAGGAAATGGCACTCGTAATGTTTTCAGGCATGTTTGGTTTGGGGGAAATGGTTTCATCTATCAGTTTCATGGCAGACGGCGAAGGGGCTGCGGATGCTTGCAGCCCAGGAAGCACGGCGGGAAGCGCGGCTTTCCTCGCTTTGAGTCTTGAGGATGACAGCACGAGACGACTCGGCACTTGTCTCCGCTCACGTCTGCTTTTGTTAGCGTTTCATCTCCCCGGAAAGCAGGAAGGCAAAGTGTTATTGCTTTTAAAGCGCAGCAAGCGACCCCTGGAAGATTTTGGAATGGCAATTTTTCTTATTGGGGTGAATCACTGGGAGATAATCTAGACGACAACAAAGGAGCGTGTTTTTGGATTTCATCTTGTACAAGAAGAAGAAGAAGAAGCGTCGCACGCAGGAAAATCATGCTACCACCCTTATCCTTATTTTACGTGCAATGCCTCTGCTAGGCTACCTCCTACCTTCACTTGTTTACCTCAGCAAAAGCCCAACACTGTCATGAAAGATAACAGCAAAGATCCTCTGTATGGCAGCAGCTCTGTGCTGTGTTTAAGGCAAAATCACACCTCAAAGATCTTCTATATGGCAGGAGCTCTGTATTGTTTTTAAGGCCCTATTGCAGAATCACACCTCAAAGATCCTCTGCACGGCAGCAGCTCTGTGCTGCGTTTAAGGCCCTATTGCAAAATCACACCTCAAAGATCTTCTATATGGCAGGATCTCTGTGCGGTTTTTAAATACTGTACCCAAAGTCAGTATTCGAAGATCCTGTACATGACAGGCGTGCTGTGCCGTTGTTTACAGCCTACTCCCAAAAACCTTCGTCAACTGATGATTGTTCATATGAGAGGAGCGTTCTGCTGTTTTTTGGACCTATACTGCAAACACACTAGTCAAAGATCCTTTAAATGATGCAATCACATTGTGTCCTTTAAAAGACATACTGCAAAAATGCTTACCAAAGACCCTCTATATGTATAGAAGGGCTCTGCCATTTTTAAGAACCTACTGCCAGAAGCGTCCATCAAAGATCCTCTGCATGACAGCAGTGCTGTGCTGTTTTTAAGTACCTACTGCAAAATTGGTAGTCGTACATCCTCTATATCGCTAGTTCTGGTTTGCTGGTGGGACCCACCTTCCCCCCGATTGTGGAATTTTTTCCATTTAAATTCAAATCTTAAGTAGGCGTAGCGAGGTTACCCAGAATGCCTTGCGGGTTATATCTGCGGGCATGTTAGTACAGAAGTGTTATTTTGCTGCCCCCATGCATCATGTGTTGCATTTGGGTTGGCTTTTTGTTGTTGCTTTGTTGGCACCGCGAGTTAGCTAGGCATCGAAGACTCGTAGAGTTCCATGTAGTCCCACTTACATGGGATGCTTGATAAGCTCGACTTTCACCAACATACGGGTACTCAACAAAGACTGGAGTTTCTGTGATTGACGGGTGCTCAGCAAAGACTTGCCTTTGACTGACACACTCATACTCAACAAAGACTCGAGTTTCACTGACTCACCAGTGCTTAAGAAAAACGAGTGAGTTTCACTGAGATTCGGGTACTCAAGGAAGACCCAAGTTTCACTAACTCACAAGTCCACGACTAAGACTCGAGTTTCACTGACTCACCAGTGCTTAAGAAAAACGAGTGAGTTTCACTGAGATTCGGGTACTCAAGGAAGACCCAAGTTTCACTAACTCACAAGTCCACGACTAAGACTCGAGTTTCACTGACACATGGGTACTCAACAAAGACTAGACTCTGACTGACTCACAGGTACTCAACTCAAACTCCAAGACTAGAGTTTTTGGGATTGGCGGGTCCTCGGCTACGGTAATGGCGTCGGCAGAGAGTGTTTCTTTTGCTTTGAAATAAAGAACGCATCTGTAAAGCAAGCTGAAGATGCCTCTGACCTGGTCTGATGTCATTCCGGATTTGAGTCCGGTTGGACCACGGACCACCAATCGAATAGACCAGCAGTGTAGCCTGGTAAGTCTTTAATGAAGACTGGTCCAGCACCTTGGTGGCAGAAATAATAATGAAAAACAAAGTTCTTGTGTCCTGGGCTCCTCCGCCAAGTGCTGCTGTGATCTTTGCTCATTTGTGACTTTGCTGCGGTGCACAAACTCCAGCAGGAGAAGTCTTTGTCAGGAGTTTTGTTTCTTATTACCCAAAGGGTTTCGCCGCCTCGTATTTCCTCTGCAGCGAGTCCCTAGGTTGTAGCAGCGTTATCTCTTTATTGCCTCGCCCGCCCCGCTAAAAGACACCGTTGGCATTGATGAAGGTGCGCTAAGAACCTGCTTATGTGTTTAAATTATCTGGGCCCCCGTGCTCAGGGCGAGCGTTTGCAGGGGCGCCTTTGGGAGCGCATTATTTCTGCGATGGAAATTCTTTGAGGATCACAGCTTTGCATCCTATTTGGTTGCGTTGCCGCCGGAGATGCCACGGGGCTTGAAGGTCATTAGGCATGCATTGATGAATTCTTAAGCTCTGATAGATGAGGCAAAGTTAAGCGGGAGGAAGAGCAAGTTGAGAAAGCAAACGCCGGCAAGCTTTTACGGGCTAATTATGGGCGAGCCGCATGTTGGCTTTAAGGAACCTTAAACGTCAAAGTCAAATATTTGATTTAATATGATTGATTTCATGTCAGGGAAGAGGAAAAACAACCTCCCCCAGAGGTACGCCGCATCCCTTTACAAGGCCCAGTGCGTTTCCTTTATGGTCATGCCAGCCTCTTAAAATTCACAAACAACTTCAGGCGAGCCACATGACTTTTCTGACCTGATGCAAGCTTTACAGTTGAAGAGAAATGAAGAGACATGATTTCCATCTTGAGACGCAGTCCTTAGAGGAAGATGCAGACCCAAAATATTCATTCATTCATTTTCTATACCGCTTATCCTCATTAGGGTCGCGGGGATGATGGAGCCTATCCCAGAAGACTTTGGGCGAGAGGCGGGGTACACCCTGGACTGGTCGCCCATCAATCACAGGGCAACCCAAAATAAAGGAGTCGATATTCATTGCAACTGTTTCAAACATCCATTTTCTCATGCTTGTCCGGGTCCGGGTTGCAGGGGCACCAGTCTGAGTAGGGAAGCACAGACTTCCTAGTCTCCGGTGACCTCTTCTAGTTCTTCCAGGGGAAATACCGAGGTGTCCCCAGGCCAGCTGTGAGGCATATTGTCCTAGGTCTTTCCCAGGGACTAGTGTCGTGACTAACCGGTTCTTTTGAACGGCTCGTCAGCACAAACACAAACGATATGGCGCCACCCTTTGGAATATTTACACGGAATCTAGATCAGACTTTAAAATTTAATCCACATGTTATTTCTAAGGTTCTAATCCATATTTCAAAATCATTCAAATTCATATTGGTGGAATGATTTACCTGGTGAATGATTTTTCAGTCGGAAACGGGTGGACTGTACCCTCTGGGTTGGGAGTGAGGTCTAGCCTCAGGTGGAGGAGTGCAAGTCGGTGCAGCGTCAGCAGTAATGCGGTCGCTGTACCGGACCTTCCGGCTCAGCTCTCTGTTTACCAATCGATCTACGTTCCCACCCTCACCTATGGTCATGAGTTATGGGTCATGACCGAAAGAATGAGATGGCGGATACAAGCGGCGGAAATGAGTTTCCTTCGTAGGGTGGCTGGACTCACCCTAAGAGATAGGGTGAGGAGCTCGGCCATCCGGGAGGAGCTCACAGTAGAGCTGCTGCTCCTTCACATCGAGAGGAGCCGGTTGAGGTGGCTCGGGCATCAAGTCCGGATGCCTCCCGGGCGCCTCCCCGGTGAGGTGTTTCGGGCACGCCCGGTCGGGAGAAGGCCCCGGGAAGACCTAGGACACGCTGGAGGGACTATGTCTCACAGCTGGCCTGGGAACGCCTCGGTGTCCTCCCGGTGGAGCTGGAAGAGGTCGCCGGGGACCAGGAAGTCTGGACTTCCCTACTGAAACTGCCGCCCCCGCGACCCGGACCCGGATAAGCGGAAGAAAATGGAATGGGTTTACCTCCCAGTGATTATGAGCCAGTTTTTTGAATGGCTCTTTGAAAGGAATAGCTCAACAAGATCCGGCTCCCCTCAAAGAGCCAGAAATCCCATCTCTACCAGGGACTTCTACCAAGCTCTTCACCATATCTTTTGGGGATGGGGTTGGGCAGACTGCAGCCCATGGGCCACATCAGGCCCGCCAAACATCTTAATCTGGCTCACCGGGCAAGCAACTATTTACTACTTTGGCACTTTTTGTTTCCCGACCAGCCAAAAAAAACACTCTGTGAGTCCAGTCACCCTGAATAAACTCATTTCAGCCGATCTTGTTTGTTGGATCACCACCCAAGGCTGATGACCATCGGCGAGAGTAGGAACATACTGTACTGTGATTGGGAAACCGAGAGGTTTGCTTTCCAGCTCAGCTCTTTTGTCACCACAACAGTCCAGCAGGCGAGCGACTGCATTCACGTGTCGGTCTCGGATGAACTTTGGAGACTCCGCCAGGCCGGTAAGATCTTTGTGTTTGTGTTTGCATTCACTGGTCGCATTTGCTGCCCTGTTGCACTGAAGCGTCCGTGGATTTGCATTTGAAGAGAGAGAGACTGAAAATAACGATGCAAACAAAAATACTCCGCATTAATCCAATGTCACAGCCATCAGGTAAACTGGGATAAACCACTGGGAGTGAAGGTGCCCTGTGCGGATTTATGCTGTTGACGCTCATGTGACGGTTTACAGGTCTAAAATAGAAGGCGTCTGTCTTCAAACGCATGTTTCTATTTTCTATTAAGGCTCTCCGTAACGGGGGCTGATGTGGAAAAACGTCTTGATGCGCAGCAAAGTCGTATTTTCAGTCCCATATTGGACAACATTTTCCTTCGGGTCATCTTGTATTAGCGAGATACATACACATAATCCAACAGAAAGCAGAAGTTGAAAATACTTGTCTTGTTATCCTTACATATACTCCAGGTTGTCTTATATTTTGCTCGGTGTGGTATTTGCATGAGTGCCAAAGGTACTCTCATACTGAATATATATGTATGTATATATATATCATATAACATACAGTGTACATTGATATTTAGAATTTATTTTTAACATTTATAATAATTATTTAGTATTTATATGTACAACATTTATATTTTAATTTAACCTTTAATTGCTGCATTTATATTTACATTTAATATTTGGATTTAACATTTTTAAGTAGTATTAAATATGTACACACAACATTTATATTTATGTATTTTCAACATTTACATTTACATTTGTTACTTACATTAAATGTTGAGATGTAACATTTATGATTAGATTTGAGATTTTTCTTTACATTATTATTGACATGTATTTACGTGTACTTTTTATAGTAAGTATTGAGATGTAACACTTATATTTAGAATGCCTATGAAGATACTGTGCTATTAAAAATGAGCAGTAGCTGTGCACATATCTGTATGCAAACAATATTGCAGCTGTGAATGGCAACCAGACGTGATTAAATAAAGCGTGTGTATGTTTTGAGATAATAAATGCTCTGTCTACATGTCTTGTACAGGAGTGTTCAAAGTAACAGCAGTCCAAAGTGACCAACCGGATGAAGTACTGTGTTGTATATTGTATAAGTACTTGTATAAGTACTTATATAAGTACTGTTATTAGTATATTTGTATTGCTACATGGCAAACAAGGTACCAGTAGGTGCAGTAGATTCTCAGAAAACAAACAAGAGCCCGCAGTCACGATATGCACGCTCTTAAGGCTGTGCAATCGGCCAATCAGTTGAAAGGGGTGTGGTCAAAAAAATAGCAGTGTGGCAATCAATCAGTGATCAATTGTGTGAAAAAAAGGTGTGTGAATCAGGTGGCCCCTATTTAAGGATGAAACCATCACTCATTTCTCTTTGAAAGCCGGAGGAAGATGGCTCCTTCAAGACATTGTTCAGAAGAACAGCCTACTTAGATTAAAAAGTTGTTTGGAGAGGGGAAAACTTATAAAGAGGTGCAAAACAGTTTTCGCTGTTCAGCCAAAATGATCTCCAATGTCTTAAAATGGAGAGCAAAACCAGAGACAGGTGGCAGAAAACGGAAGACAACTATCAAAATGGATGGAAGAATAACCAGAATGGCAAAGGGTCAGCCAATGATCTACTCCAGGATGATGAAAGACACTCTGGAGTTACCTGTAAGTACTGTGACAGTTGGAAGACGTCTGTGTGAAGCTAATCTATTTACAAGAATCCCCCACAAAGTCCCTTTGTTAAAAAGGCATGTGCAGAAGAGGTTCCAATTTGCCAAAAAGCACATCAACTGGACTAAAGAGAAATGGAGGAACATTTTGTAGACTGATAAACTGGTAAGTTTGTGAGACGAGCCCCAAACTCTGAATTGAAGCCGCAGCACACAGTGAAGACAGTGATGCATCCTGATATGGGATGTTTCTCCAACTATTTATCCCATAGCAGGGATCATGGATCAGTTTGCATATGTCAGAATACTTGAAGAGGTCATGTTGCCTTATGCTGAAGAGGACAAGCCCTTGGAATCAACAAGACAATCACCCCAAACACACTAGGAAACCAGCAACATCTTCTTATGTTCTTATGTTATGGAGGGGCCAGCCCAATCCCCGGACCTTCATCCCATGGAGAACTTGTAGGGTGACATTAAAAATACTGTTTGTGAAGCAAAAGCAAGAAAAGTTGATGAATTGTGGAATGTTGTTAAAGAATGTTGGAGGGGAAGAACATCTGAAAGGTGCCACAAGTCGGTAGAGTCCATGCCACACGGATGTGAAGCACTTATAAAAAACTAAATATTACTTTAGTCCTTCACAGGATTGACAAATCCTACAAACACAAAAAGTTTGAACAAAATAGTTTGGAGTTTGTAAAGTCAAACAGCAGACACTGATATTTTTTTGACCACACCCCTTTCAACTAATTGGCCAATCGCACAGCCTTAAGAGCGTGCATATCATGAATGCTGGGTCTGGTTTGTTTTCTGAGAATCTACTGCACCTCCTGGTACCTTGTTTGCCATGTAGCAATGCAAATATACTAACTAACACCAGTACTTCATCCGGTTACTCACATCGGACTGCTATTATTTGGAACACTCCTGTACATTCAGGGTTGTCTTATGTTGAGGTCATATTGGGGTTAGGTGGGCTCCCCCAAAACATGACAAGACTTTGTCAGTATGATGACAGCAAGTGTGCCCCACATCTCTGGGCACCTTTTCAAGTGTAA
The DNA here is from genome assembly GCA_024372805.1 of Oostethus manadensis. Classification (NCBI taxonomy): domain Eukaryota; kingdom Metazoa; phylum Chordata; class Actinopteri; order Syngnathiformes; family Syngnathidae; genus Oostethus; species Oostethus manadensis. The sequence goes on from QODF01000191.1 coordinate 119,271, forward strand.
ACTTCCTGCGACTGTCAGACATTTGACTCAGAGCCCTGAAATATTTGCGATCATAATTATGAGAGTGCCACTCATCCCGCCGGAAAATTAAACTCTGCCAATCACACGTATCCCCCTGCTGGGCGCCAGGCGAGGATACCCGAGCCAGGTATTTGTTTGGGGGTTGTCATGTTAAACGCTGCAAAGCTGAACGGCATCAAGGGCATCGGGTCCAGAGCCTCTGTGCATGAATTCATTAGCTTACACTTTGCAGGGCCTTGAACTTATTTGAGGAGAGATAAGAGTGTGGGTCAGGTTTTTGAGGTAATTGTCTGCGTGGAATTCTGCTCGTCTGCACCACCTGGGCCCAAACGGCTGAAAGAAATCTCCGGGCGAGTGGACATATGCGGCCTCGCTCTTTCTCGCCACTCAAACATCTGTAATGGCGCCGGAACATCTGTCTGCCGCGCCTTTCATCCGCCGCGCTTCTTAAAGGACAACATTTCCCAGCCGTCGCACGAGTAAAAACCCGAGGGGACGGGAACTAAATCAATTAGGTGGCCTTGACTTACTTCTCGCATTTCACATCTGCAGACACGTGGCGCGAGATAATTCACTCCTGCGCTCCGGGGACTCGCGTGCCAACAAGTCATAAACACAAATATACCGAAGATGAAGAGCCAAAGTCAGGAGACGCGAGGCAGTTCCCCGCCAATCTGCCATGAGCCAAACATCAGCTTCCCACGGGAACGCTGACGAGATGATTCCACCTCCAAAAAAACAAACGCCTGTGATCTTTGTTTGTTCGCTGACAAGAAGTTTCATATCATGCAGTGGGAGTGTGCTTAAAATGCAGTATTTCATATATTTCTTTCTATCCGTCTATTTATTACTTATTAGGGGTGTAACCATTCATGCACTACATCCATCTGTGTTCACCAAATTCCAGACAACATATATGGATCTATGGATATATGGATGGCCCTTTGTCACCGATTTTGTTCATAATCTTCATGGACAGAATTTTTAGGCGCAGTCAAGGTGTTGAGGGAGTCCAGCTTGGTGACCTTAGGATCTCGTCTCTGCTATTTGCAGACGATGTGGTCCTTATGGCCTCATCAGGCTGTGACCTTCAGCGTTTACTGGAGCGGTTTGCAGCTGAGTGTGAAGCTTCTGGGATGAGACTCAGCACCTCCAAATCCGAGGCCATGGTTCTCAGTCGGAAACGGGTGGACTGTACCCTCCGGGTTGGGAGTGAGGTCTTGCCTCAGGTGGAGGAGTTCAAGTATCTCGGGTTCTTGTTCACGAGTGAGGGAAGGTTGGAGCGTGAGATCGACAGACGGATCGGTGCAGCATCTGCAGTAATGCGGTCGCTGTACCGGACCGTCGTGGTGAAGAGAGAGCTGAGCCGGAAGGCAAAGCTCTCTGTTTACCGATCGATCTACGTTCCCACCCTCACCTATGGTCATGAGTTATGGGTCATGACCGAAAGAATGAGATCGCGGATACAAGCGGCGGAAATGAGTTTCCTTCGTAGGGTGGCTGGACTCACCCTAAGAGATAGGGTGAGGAGCTCGGCCATCCGGGAGGAGCTCAGAGTAGAGCCGCTGCTCCTTCACATCGAGAGGAGCCAGTTGAGGTGGCTCGGGCATCTAGTCCGGATGCCTCCCGGGCGCCTCCCCGGTGAGGTGTTTCAGGCATGCCCGGTCGGGAGAAGGCCCCCGGGAAGACCTAGGACACGCTGGAGGGACTATGTCTCACAGCTGGCCTGGGAACGCCTCGGTGTCCTCCCGGTGGAGCTGGAAGAGGTCGCCAGGGACCGGGAAGTCTGGACTTCCCTACTGTGACCGCTGCCCCCACGACCCGGACCCGGACCTGGATAAGCTGAGGAAAATGGAATGGAATGGAATGACATATATGAATCTATCATGGATTGAAAGGATACTAGGAAATTAAGCACTGGATTTAAGCACGGCAGGTTTTCCATAGATGTGTGTTTTTTGCTATTTTAATGATAAAGAATTCAATGTTGCCCTTGTAACAGTTTCATTTGGCGTAAGTCAATTAGTCATGCCCAGGGGTTGGCAACCTTTACCATCATTTTGTCTCCTCTTCCAGTAAAAAAAAATGTTCGGGAGCCACAAGACATTACAGAACTTATAAACATTTAAAAATATATAAATAAATAATAACAACAATAATAACAATAACAATAACAATAATATTAATAAGGATGATAATAATAATAATAATAATAATAATAATAATAATAATAATAATAATAATAATAATAATAATAATAATAATAATAATAATAATAATAATAATAATAATAATAATAATAATAATAATAATAATAATAATAATAATAATAATAATAATAATAATAATAATAATAATAATAATAATAATAATAATAATAATAATAATAATAATAATAATAATAATAATAATAATAATAATAATAATAATAATAATAATAATAATAATAATAATAATAATAATAATAATAATAAATATTAAATTGATTAATCTTTTGATTTGTGTCAAATAAAAAAAATAAAAAATAGCCAACTTTAGGATAAAAAAAGTCAGAGTTGATATATCTGCATATCATTGTTGTTTGCTCAATACCGCTTGTTTGTGCACTGAATTGTCATCAATAACCATTCTATTGATCCTGTTCTTGACTGTCAAGAGACATTCTTTTATATTCTGAATGTTTTTTTAATTAGGAGAATAGATGCTCTGATATTCATTCATCCATCCATCCATTTTCTATACCGCTTATCCTCATTAGGGTGGCGGTTATGCTGGAGCCTATCCCAGCTTGCTTTGGGCGGGAGGCGGGGTACACCCTGGACTGGTCGCCAGTCAATCGCAGGGCATCTGATCTTATTATGAACAATTATTTCATGTATTCTCTTACTGTGAAAGTGTTGCCAACTTGCCGATTTTCTCGCGAAATCTGGAGACTTTCCCAACGTTATTTTCGGAAAACGATTAGAGGCAAATGTAAAGACTTTTTCTGACGTCATTGGGAGATTTTTCTGGTATTTGCATTTTTCTTCACCAAAATTGTGATTTATTGACGGTCCCTGGAAAAACAGCCAGTGGACTAAGAGCGGCACTTCCCGAGCGAGCGAGCCGCACCATGAGAGAGCAGTGCGGGCACAGTGAGGGAGGACTACCGCTGTAGCTACGGGGCCGAATATCGTGCACTGCACATAACATATTGCTATGCTCTCGTTAGGGATATTGTTTTATTTTGACTGTTCTCAGACTCAACTCAAAACTCATTCACTTTTTTTTCTCTCCCACGCCTTGAGACTCACTGCTACACTAGCCTACCTCCCCCTCCCTTGCTCATCCAATCAGCAGTCAGAAGACTGTCTAGTTGCAATCACAGACTTGGCGGCGAGTCAGATATTTCATATTTGTTTCAAAAGCGCACATTTCCTCTACTTTGGTGTTAAAAACATCAACGTGCTTAGCAAAGGGAGCCGCAACAAGGAGGCTGAAGAGCTGCATGCGACTCCAGAACCATTATTATGGTCAGATATAGACTCAATTAGTCGCAATAAAATGCAAATGCAATTAATCTGTTATCCTTCTTCTTTTCCTTTGGGGTTATCCCTTCAGGGGTCGCCACAGCCAATCAATTGCCTCCATCCAACCCTGTCTTCTGTATCCTCTTCTCTTGCGCCAACTACCTTCATGTCCTCTTTCCCTACATCCATAAACCTCCTTTTTGGTCTTCCTCTAGGCCTCCTGCCTGGCAATTCTAAACTCAGCATCTTTCTACCAACATATTCCCTATCTCTCCTCTGGACCTGTCCCAACCATCTTTATCTCCAAAACCTCTAACACGTGCTGTCCCTCTGATGAGCTCATTCCTGATCCTGTCCATCCTGGTCACACCCAAAGAGAACCTCAGCATCTTCATCTCTGCTACCTCTAGCTCTGCCTCCTGTCTTTTCCTTAGCGGCACTGTCTCTAAACCAAACAACATGGCTGGTCTCACCACAGTTTTGTACACCTTTCCTTTCATTTAATTAATTCATTTCATTCAATTAATGTGTTATAAACACCAAAAATATTAACCAAAATACGTATTACGGGGAAAAGTTACAGTTTTACATGCAGAAAATAGTGCACCCGTTTGGCATTGAAAAGGGGTCCTGAAACGATATGAACATGCATGTTCTGACGCGTCCTAATTGATGGCCGTGAATGTTTCAAGAACACTTCCATTGGCCTCCCCAGGCAAATGTCAGCCAATCCTCGGGACTCGCAAGACAGGAAATGAATGAATAAATAAATAAACCCTCCTATCAATGGGATTCTTCCCTCAGAAGAAGAAAATGCTTTTTAGTACGTGTTTGGAGCTGACAAAGCGGCGTGAGGGGGTGCACATCGTTTGGCTGGTGTGGACCCCCTTTTAGCTTTCACCCACTTTTGGGTGACCTTTTGGCACTGCCCGGGATCTTCCAACTGTAGGAGATTATTACTTTGAGCCAGCTTTTTTCACCAACGGCCACATGCTGGGAAACGAAAGGATGCAAGGGCCTCGTGGAAATTTCGTAGAAAGTGATCTTTTGTAAAATATTTCGAGAAAAAAATGCATCTCAGCTTTTTGTCGTAGATGAAAAAGCAACCATTGGCATGAACTTTGGTGTTTGCTCTTTTTTCACATTTTTGCTGTTGTTGTTTTTTTGGACTTTTACAAATAAATCAACATTCTTCTCAAAAAATCTTCTTACATTTGCTTTTTTGAAATATTATGAATTCATTCCCTGCAATATTGTAACTTTTTCCTCAAACCTAATTGTTTGTTTCTCGTATTACAACTTAAATAAATGACATCTTTTTTCCTTAATATTTCAAACCTTCGCTAATAAAATGACGTTATTTTTGCTCCCATTAGTAAAAGTTTGTTCTTGTAAAATTGCAGCTATTTTTCTCCTTAGTATAGGACTTTTTTCTCCTAATATTCCGACTTTATTCTTGAAAAACTGCAGCAGTTTTTTCCATTTCAAGCATTTGTTGTTGATTTTTTTTTTTTT
>QODF01000191.1:127699-139033 GCA_024372805.1 Oostethus manadensis
TCCTGTATTTTTGCTCCTTTTGCTCTGGTTGTTGCTGAAATTGTGATTATTACGGTTGTCTTTCTTACACCCCCCCACCCGTCCCTTTTCAGGTCGGGTCCGGCATGGAAATGTGGCGCAACAAAATTCATAATAAACGCAGTCAAATGCCAAGGGAGACTCATTTGGATTATGAAGTCTCCCTTGGCAAAGGAATTTTGCTCAGCACTTAAAGGCAGCTTGACTCCCATTCAGCTGTTATGATGCTGGACAAGACCAAAAAATAAATAAATAAGAAAATAAACACAAAATAAGATAAAAAAGGACACTGGTGTAAAGAAACTACTAATAATATTCTCAAAATGATCAATTTTTCACTCACTGACAAAATGCCTCTCTGCATGGATCAAGCCCGGTTGATGTCACGCCCCTGAAAGCCATATACCCCACCGTGATTGGTAGGTTCGTCAGCTCCGCACACAGCACTTTAAAAAGTGTTAAGTTCATGGAAAAGTCAAGGGCCGCACTAACATTCAACTTTCATATCAAGGTGGGGGCCACAAAATATCGCATCGCAAGTTTGCGACCCCCAGTCCAGCTAGTAGAACCATCTAGCCACCAGGAAAGACACCTCAATAAAGCATACATACATTAAAGCGATGTAGTTTATCTCATTTATTAAGTGTAGTGTAAAACTGTAACATCAAGTAAAAAGGACGAAATGAATAAATAGCCGCCACCCACCGGGTCCGAGCCTGCAGGACTACTTTGCCTTTCAGAGAGGTGCGCCACACAAACATGCACATTGGCACTCAATGAGGTCATCAGATCTTACCCTAATGGATTCCCACACAGTATCAGCATCTGGGAGCAAATAAGAGGTGAAAGAAAAAGGCTAAAAATACAGTATGGGAATCTTATCTGCACATGGAAGAACTTAGTAGGACGTCAAACAAAGTAGGACAAATCTGCGCTTGTATTGAACATTCAGAAACTTAGGGATTTCTAAGTGCACATATATATATTTTTTTTATAAAAAAAAAATAACGGCCCATATTTAGAGAACTGATCCCCTGACATAAAATTGGATGCAGTTATAATTGTAGTTGTGAACTCAATAGTTTACCACAGTGATTTTGATGATGATTAAATGCAATTAATTATGAGTTAACTATGCAAAAATGTGATTAATCGCAATTCAATATTTTAATAGATTGACAGCCCTAGTATACTGTTTATCAAATATTGTCGGAGTTAGATCGTAGACAACCTCCTTACGACCCTCTAAATGTTTTGCTTAACGCCATCAGAGCCCTTCAGACATGAACGTTTGCGGCGCACTCGCGACTAATGAACAGAAATTATGCATGCCACAAATTCGTGACATTTTGAACATTTTCTTTGCACACTGCCAGGCAGCCCCGCAGAGTTTACACGCACTTCACACCTGTTAAACGCCGATTCACTCATTGGCACGCAAAATTTGCATGCCACCGTGGGGTCAAAGGGCATGCAAGTGTAAGCAAACGTGATGTTCCATTAAATGAAACCGTACCCGGTAAGAGAACATGCTAAAAGGTCGGACGCTTTCATTGGGATATCATTTTTCACCGCTGGGATTGTGGACGTAATAATTGTTTATTGATTAGAAGACTGCTGATTCTGTCTCGTCTAGTTTGTATTCTGAAGAAGCACAACAAAATGCGCTGGCATCGCTCCTGCAGGCAGCAATATTCACTCCAATACAACAGGGGTTCAACATTGATCCTTTCCCCCACAGCCAATCCATAAAACTGCTTCAAAAGTCCATCCCGCTTTTTGTTTGTGAGCCTTTATGCCGGCTGTTTTTCTTTCAGTAAACACAACTTGAGAGTCTGACCTTTTATTTAATTAGCACCTTGTTGCGGATGCCCCCCTTTCCCCGTGAACCTTCATGAATATTTAATCAAACGCTGACGCCCCCTTCTGTCTCTCACCAACCCGACTCCACCGGCTCCGGGTGTGCACACCAATAAAAAGCACGCTCGCCTGCGTCGGCAGTCCAGCTTGGACTTCCCGGGAAGCTGTTTCAGGCCTGGGTCTACCCGCATGAACGTAGGATGGTTGGGAAAACAAAGTGCGTGAGTGTAGTCACTGCGCCGGTTTGGGTGTCCCGAAGCATTGAAGACCATCGAATGAATGAATGAGGGTCTACTTTCAATGTTAGTGCATGTCCAGATTTATCATACTCAACATACAAACTGACTTGAATACACTGGTATGCTTCACAACTTTCCTCTGGCTTGCATCTTTCTGGTTTCAGTTTCAAGTTCAGTTTGTACATACAGATAAATAAATAGATTTAATCCGGTTGTCAGTATTTTTCCAAATGGGAGGACGCAAAAACATTTTCTCCCCTAGGGGGCCATGACAGAAAATAACTGAGAACCAGTGTAAGAGCATGAGGATGCAGTTGTTGGGGTTTTGGGAGTGTATAACTAAGACGGTGTTGGGGTCTAGGGGTGCCGCGGTGGTTTCATCATAGGGAAGGGTTTGTTGTCAATGTCGGTGTTGTTGGAGGCAAGCCAGGATTCATTACAGCCGAGATCACTCAGCCATTCGGGCGTAAAAAAAAGGAACCACCCAGGAAATGAATTTGCATTGTCTGTGAAGTGATTAAAGTGCTTTAATTCCTGATGATTCGGAGAGTGCTCTCCGACGGCTCCAAAGGCAGGTGCGTGAGTCCCAGCAGTGTCATATGCTTTTCCTGGCACACGGCTTAGCTCCTCTGGACTCTCCCAACATGAGCTCATAAACAAACCCAAAACTGGTCAAGGTCTCTGAGGAGAGGCATATGGGGAGCAGTTTTTTCTCTCCAACACACACATGCACACCTTGCAGGACCAGTGTGTAGGAAAGGATGAAAGCTGAGAGAAGAGGCTTTTAAGGGCGCAGGTGCATCTCGGAAAGTCCGAACATCATTAACGATGGATTGGGTCAAAGGTGAGTGAACGGTGGCAGCAAGGGACGGTGATTCCGAGAATCGGGGGAGGATGATGGAGGGTTGCAGGGTGCAGTGGTGGGCTGGGTTCCGGGGCCGCCAACCTTGGACCCAGAAGGGGCCAAAAGTCGGAGTGCTTATCTCGAGGCCATCTGCAGGGTTGACTCTATTAACTATTTCTTGAAAATAATCCTTGTTACCGCCTAACAAAGTTGAAACTTTTGGATTTCTCTTTTTCTCTTGGTATGGAAGGTCAAGACTGCTTGGGCTACAATTTGTCTTTTTAACTCAGGATCTGGTGGCTTACATGACACCCAAGACCAAATTTTGGGGTCAAAACCAAACACCGAACCAACTGTGTTCGGAATGCCCAATGACTCACGGTCTCTTTTCTGCCAAGCAGTTTCGTTAGTTTAGTCTGGTATCATTTTGTGTGACAGTGGAAACACTAGGATAAGAAGTGTTAGAGATGGCTAGTATTGAACAATAGAAGCATTGTAGAATTCAACAATAGCCAAATCACTGATACACATAGGAGAGCTGTCCCACCCCTGCCAGGGCGGGACCCGAGTATGTGATATGGGGGAACTCAATTCCTAGCTCGAGGCTCCGACTCTTACAGTGGCTGGACTGAAGCCGGACTTTGTGACATCTTCCAGACAGTCGCTTGACGAAAGATCGAAAATACAGAAAAGTGTCTTCAGAAGAGAAACAACAAAGCCTCCCTTTTTCTTTTCTACTAAAAGGCCACACATTGAGAAGATGGATGTTCTCTATTGTATGCTTTGTTTACTCTGTGTCCTTCCTTGTGATTGGGTGTGAAATACATGCAGTGTGCCTTAAGCAGTTGCCTTGTTTGGATGGATTTACCATTCCACACTGTTCCATGGCGGGTGGACTGAACAGAAGGCCCATTTCTAACCTCGATAAGAACCTCAAATGTCTATCTTCAAATAACTATTACCGCTTCCTGCTCCGGTTTGCACCATAGTGTATTTGAAATTAGGTTGTGTGTGTGTGTGATAGGAAAAACAACCAGAAATAATTGTTGTTCATTGTGATGTGAAGCCATTTTAGCTGTCTTGGCCTCGTGCACAATCACAGTCCAAGGACAAAGCCCCCAAGGACCCACGCAGTGGAACCTTTAATATACTTGCCGCACCTTCAAGTGGAAAAAAACAAACAAATGAGCTCTCTTTGAGGTTCACGTCGGGAATCTTTGGATGAAGCCCTCCGCGGTTGGCATCCCGCGACTAATGTGTTACGTCGTCGTGACTGACAGCCTCGCGGAGGAGAGGTGAGAGAAGATGAAAAGAAGGAGGTGACAAAAACGAGGTGACAAAAGCTGGGAAACATCCATAAAGTTGTTCTCCAACTCTTATTGAGGTTATATTAGTGTCATCTATCAGTGACGTACTGGAAAATCCATAACCCTCCAGTGGATTCCACCCCGCCCGCCCCCCCGATCCCCGAGTGTACTGTTCTCCTTTATGAAGTGTGTCCTCGTGGCGGCCGGCCGGCCGGCACGCCTTGTACCGGCTCATTTTTCAAAGCGTGTCACATGAAATGGCCGTGTCAGAAACACACACAGAGCTTGACTGCAAGGAGGACGGAGGTCCATTTATCCATCACAACATCCTGTCACACACGCAGTAGCATCGCGGCGCAATAAGAGCCGACACTTTTGCAATTTCATTGTCTGATTGATGAAGTGCTGCTGCCGGGGGCCACGGGGCCTCTTTATCGCACGTGTTAGTGTGATAAAAACATGATTACCATCTGGAATTCCTTCCCTCTTACGCTCCGATCCCCCTTATACCATAGTCGTGCTATCCATGGTCCTGGAATGAAACTGCAATTTTTCGTGTATGTTTACACTGCAGCTCATATGACTTCTCTTACTAGGTCTCATATTATTTTGGTTTACACCATTTTTAAATATACAGTATGTCAGAGGCCAACAACGGTGCGTTGGCGCGTAGTGTAACTCTGGTTATGAAATTCATCTCTCTGGGAACTCCAATGACACCAAGAAGACAGCTCGACCTGTCACCGACTCGTCTCGACAAAGCAAAGCCCTCCCGATGACTTCATGCCGTTCATCGGCGGGCGATGGAGGAAAAGAACCAAAGATGGGCAGCGCCGGTTTTACTGGGTGTTGATAACGTGAGCTAAATTATTGCTCACGAGCCACGTCCCCAGGATAACACGCTCTCCATGATGAACGTGCGTCGTGCTCTCCAGGCCCATGACACAAGGATGTAGAGAGAAGAGCTGTATTTTAAGATGTGTAGTGCCGTCCATTTTCTTCCGCTTATCCGGGTCTGGGTCGCGGGGGCAGCAGCTTCAGTAGGGAAGTCCAGACTTCCCGGTCCCCAGCGACCTCTTCCAGCTCCACCGGGAAGACACCGAGGTGTTCCCATGCCAGCTGTGAGACATAGTCCCTCCAGCGTGTCCTAGGTCTTCCCGGGGGCCTTCTCCCGGGTGGGCATGCCCGAAATACCTCACCAGGGAGGCGCCCGGGAGGCATCCGGACTAGATGCCCGAGCCACCTCAAGCCACCTCGCCGTGTACGCAGGATGGCACGTAGCAAGACAGTGGTGGGGTCGTGTCCATTTGGAAGGTTCTTTGGTCCTTCATCTACTTCAAAAGCATTGGGAGGAGATGGCTCCGGAATCTGGTCAGGATGCCTTCAGACTCCTTGGGGGGGGGTGTTCAGCGGACGTCTGACTGGTAGGAGGCCCGTTTGACGTACTCTTTGACAAACTGGTTTATTCGTCTGACCCACACTGACTGAACGCAAAACTGAAAGCAGGGAATGCAACAAAACGTTTCAATGCAACAAAATTCGTATTGCTTGCATCTTGCATCTTGCATCTTGCATCTTGCATCTTGCATCTTGCATCTTGCATCTTGAATCTTGAATCTTGAATCTTGCATCTTGCATCTTGCATCTTGCATCTTGCATCTTGCATCTTGCATCTTGCATCTTGCATCTTGCATCTTGCATACAAGAACTTCATGCACGTTGGCAGGTCGGCGCTAGTATGAAACATCCTCCCTGCCTCTCAGAGAGAAGCACTGACTCAACCAACCCAAACAGGCCACCAATAACAATGTTTGCTGCAGGTTCCACCGTACCTGCTCCTTCCCCCTCACGTCCCGGCTGCTCGCCAGGCGGAAGACAAAAAGAGCTATCCGAAGGAGTAATGGCTGTTTATATGCGCTGTGACTTGTGGAGCTGTCGGCCCGCGCCTGCTAGTTGATTTGCAGAGGTGGCAGCTCAAGATGGTGAATCTCCAGTCGTCAGAAATCAATTCCCGGCGTGTGTCTGGGGAGGGCTCCAGCTATCAGAGAGAGAACTTGCTCGGTAAATAGAGCAAATCTCGGGAGCGCACGCGGTAATCCCAGACATGATAGCATATAGGATAATGGAGTTTAAACTGGGCGGGGAAAAACAACAACTGTTGATCAGTGCTAAATTGAGTCACAGGAGCCCTTCCCCGCTCACGGCCCGTCGCTGCGGCTTTCCCGGCGGCTCCGAGGTGCCGTTAGGGCCGCGTGTGGCTGAACAGCTGATGGATCACACAGTCTGTTTCATCCCCGCCTGCTTTACATTTCCTGCAGCCTCATTACCAGCGCCCGCTTGGCAGTGGAACGTGTTTGCCTCCCGCGCGCGCGGCGTCGCGCCTCGTGCTCGGCAGCTAAACACTTCAAACAACGCGCAGGTTTAATGAGCAACAAAGCAACAGCGCACCTGAGGGGATGGCGTTTCACTCCCTGCTCTCTTTGCGGCGCTGCCGGTATTCCGTTGCCGGGAGTCGCTCGTCCTCTCCTCCTCGCTGCTCGGATTTGACATCGGATGTCTTTGCGTATTCGGAGTGCTTGTTCCCCAACGTGCTGGCGCCGTGCCCGCCTCGCGTTCAGAGCCGCTCCAAAGAGTCAGGATTTGGGCTAAAATGAAGCAAAATGCTCCCCTGTTCGTGTAATTAGCTAATTTTGCTTTCTGCACAAAGGAATGCACGGTGGATGCACAACAAATGTGGCATAATTGAATAATCATATAGAATCATTTCCGCTTTGGTATCATTTTACAAGGCATAGCAAGGCAAACACGACATTGTTTCATACTTGGCTGGAAATCAGCACAAAGCCCCCACCGTTCTGACCGTGTCCCTGGAGCCCGTTCAGCACCAGCACCAAATCATCTCCGTCCTCTCCCTCGCCTCTTTGCTCGCTTTTGGATTTGCGGCTTGAGGATTTCATGATGACGTGGAAAAAAACAGGCTTCGCCCACACATCTTCAAATAAAGAGCTCTAAAATTTCGGTGAAAAAAAACCCCCAAACCTTTCATAGATTACCCACAAAACGTGTGGTTCCGGCGATCCATCTGCAAGCGCTCGATACTAATTCACACAACGCATGGACTTGATTCGAGGAACAACCAAGTTGAACTGACACAAGGATGCAAACAAGGGGCATTTTCATTTATTTGGGGGTTTTGGACCCCCCTAAAGGGGCGTAAGGATATTGTAGTATTTCTGTGAACTCCACTTGTACTAAAGAAGTCGACCCGAGGCTGTATGATATTTTGGGTAAAGTCCTGAAGTGACGTGTACCCTCCTTTGCATGTAGGAGGATGTCCAGATAAGGAGTAACTTCTGGTACTGGTTTGTTATTATTTAGAACTCTATTTTTAACCGTTGCGGAGTCATCGTGTAAAACTTCGCATGTATCCATCTGCACCCTTTCAACGGTTTGATTTGTCCTAAGTCGATTAGTCATGCCTGTAGCTCTCTGTTAGAAGAGTCCATGTGGACCTCCTAACATGTGCAGTCTTTCATGAGATATGGGGTGTATGTTCATTGGTTTACATGCCAGAGGACCTCGATTCGGGATGGGATTTGTACTGAGTGTTGGACCACATCCAAAGTTAAGTCCAACTTGAAGCCTTGCAAAGTGGTGGACGGGGGCGTCAGGGCACGGAAAAAGGTACGTAGCGACTGTGAAGTTGTCCGGTGCACGTTGAACAGACGTGTTGTTTAGAAGTTTTGGGAGCCACTGTTGTTCTGGCGTTTGTTCCATTTTTTCTTGCAAGGATGAGCGTGTTGATCAAACACCTGCAAGTAGCTTCAATTGCATCTGCGCAGATGTTACAGTATGTACTTATCTGCACATGAAATGTCAGTTTCATCTGGCGGTGCAAAATATCTTCTTTAATGCTTTGGTTGGAGAAGTAAATGAGCTGTCAAATTAAAGTCCATCTTGTTTTATCAGACAGAATTCCTCATTCAACCTGAAGTGTTGGTTGCACTTTATTCAAATACAATCTCAATGCAAGGGTGAGGAGCTCGGCCATCCGGGAGGAGCTCAGAGTAGAGCCGCTGCTCCTTCACATCGAGAGGAGCCGCTTGAGGTGGCTCGGGATTCTAGTCCGGATGCCTCCCGGGCGCCTCCCTGGGGAGGTGTTTCGGGCACCTTCCCCTCACGATGACAGCTTTCATTCACGTGAGGCCAATGTCCCGGGATTCCGTGTTTAACGGTGAATTTCTACGTTTCCAACGGCCAGCCCGAAATCACGGCGCCCCTTTCCGGAGTCCTTCCGCTTGAATCTGAGCTTGACTTTTTTCGTCCGCTCGCGACAGGGTTTAAGTCTTCGTACTCATTAAATACCAAATTGAAGGGGGAAAGCTCAACAACACAACAAATATACAATAATACAACATCCATCCATTTTCCTCTGCTTATCCGGGTCCGGGTCGCGGGGGCAGCAGCTTCAGTAGGGAAGTCCAGACTTCCCGGTCCCCGGCGACCTCTTCCAGCTCCATCAGGAGGACGCCAAGGCGTTCCCAGGCCAGCTGTGAGACATAGTCCCTCCAGCGTGTCCTAGGTCTTCCCGGGGGCCTTCTCCCGACCGGGCATGCCCGAAACACCTCACCGGGGAGGCGCCCGGGAGGCATCCGGACTAGATGCCCGAGCCACCTCATGGCTCCTCTCCATGTGAAGCAGCAGCGGCTCTACTCTGAGCTCCTCCCGGATGGCCGAGCTCCTCACCCTAATAATATAAAAATAATCCTCATTTTGAGGGGAACAACAATACAAAGATGTTTAATGCAGTAGATAACCTTTAGGACTTCACACTTTCCTCTCATACTCCTCACGCAGTGAAGCGTTCAGGTGCACCGGTAATTGTGAGTATTTGCCGCTAAATGTCTTTGTTTGCAAACCCCATCGCATTTGGGGCTACGTGTACCCCACTTTGGGACCCCAGGCACTACGCCATACAAAACAATGTGTTACTTCATGCAGTGTTACCTTGGCTTGGATGTCACTTTAGAGTTACCGCCATTCTCGGAGGGGAACAAAAAGTTATTTTTACTTTCTAATCATGAGCGGAGAGGCTGAGCAGATTGATTTGTGTTTCTTTCCTCCGCAGCCAAACAGTGTAAGGCAGCTTTGGCAACATGTAAACATAATGACTGTCTGCGGCTCATTTAGATTTGGGAAACAAAGAACGCAGCGACTGCTTGGCTGGATTTAATTACGACCCGCCCGACACCGCATTGGCGCCGGCGAACGTGGCCAGCCCGGGGAGGAGGGAAGCGGCAAACGGAGCTTCCTCGCTTCCCCGGGCCTTGATTTCACGTGACGCCGAAGTTTCTTATTTGCTGCTGATGAGGGGGCGAATCCTACGATTGACTGGGAACCAGTCCGCCCTCCGTGGCCCACCCGTGATTCTGCTGAGGGCAGGGAAATGGAGGGATGGCCTGAAAACAAACCTGTAGAAGGTGGGAGAGCCTTTTGCAACGGATCGTGTTTGAGTTGAAGTCCAACTGCCGCGCACACGGGTGCAGAGCGGCCCTCGGGTGGGTGACGAAAGCGGGTCTCCTTCCAGCGCTACACCCGCCGTACGCTCGCTCATTACCGACGCCGCCCTGCTTTCCGTGAGTCGACGCGAGACAGAATTTGCTTTCAATAGAGCCGGAATTAAAATCACTCTCTATTGTGCCGATGCTGCAGGAGGCATTTTTTTCTCCCATTGTCAGCCTTTGTAATTGCCTCTGGGCCGAGAACCGGGTCACGACTGCAGGAGCTGCAGGCGAGCTGTTACACGCCCGCAGCACAGCGCAATATTTCACGCTCCGAGCAGCCGTCCTCGCCTCCCCTGTGGTCTCAAACACTCCCGTCACACACCCACAGCCAACGCTGCCGCGTGGTTATTACCTACACACACACACACACACACACACACTAACACACACACTAAGACACAAGAGCTGTCATAAAAGTTCTGCTCCACGTATTGATCCACTGGGTCCCCTGCACAATAACACAAATGACACAAAAGTAAAGGCAGGAATGTGTAATAAATGTGTAACAAATGTGTAATAACTAAACTCACTTCAAATAACTTCCAATATTTTGACAAGAATAAATAAAGAATAGGGCAGTTATAAAAATAGTCATTTTAGTAGACTAAAGTTGAAATATGAAAGTTGTAACATTGCCATAAACGAACAAAAGAATAAAGAAAGTTGTAGTTTGTGGAAAATTAGGTTGCAAAAGTAAAAAAAATGCAAAAAGTCCAAATAGGAGAATAAGAAAGTTGCAATAGTTGGGAAAAAAAACAGTAGAAATGGAAAAAACACTTAAAACATATATATTTATATATGAACATTTTAATGAGAAAAGCATCGCACTTTTGTCAGAATAAACTCGTAAAAGTATGAGGAAAAACAAGTAGCATAGAATTAAAATATTAACAAACTTTTTTTGTTGTAATATTATGAGAAACAAACAAAGTAAAGTTGGGATTTTTTGGGAAATTTAGTTGGCAAAATTGTTATAATATGGGACTAAAGTCACAACATTATGGGAATAAGGTCACAATGCCAGGAAAATTTCCAACAGTTATTTCAGAAGAAACAAGAACTGCTATTGTGTGAGTCTATATCTTATTTAAGTCATTCTATCTACTATATTGGGAGCGTAAAGCCCTTTGTACACTCCTATTCTTTATACTACTATAGTAATACTACTGGCTACTATTACTACTAGTAATACTACTGTATATTGGGTAAAAGGAGTGTAAAGGTGACTATAAATGACTTTACCTTCCTATTACCCAACATACTGTAGTAGCACTATTGGAGTACTATATTGGTACTGGGTAATAGGAGTGCACTTGATCTTCCTATTACCCAACATAGTAGCACTATTGGAGTACTACCGTGGTGTGAAAAACTATTTGCCCCCTTCCTGACTTTTTATTCTTTTGCATGTTTGTCACACAAAATGTTTCTGATCATCAAACACATTTGAATATTAGTCAAAGATAACACAAGTAAACACAAAATGCAGTTTTTAAATGAAT
>QODF01000191.1:149890-179630 GCA_024372805.1 Oostethus manadensis
GGTTAGGGGGTTAGGGTTAGGGTTAGGGTTAGGGGGTTAGGGTTAGGGTTAGGGTTAGGGTTAGGGTTAGGGGGTTAGGGTTATGGGCCGGTGTCCCGGCCCATAGTGCAGCCTCCCGTCCTCTTAGGAGCGATGGCAGCCTTTCAACCACCGCCCGTCGTCACCCCGGGCGACAAACCGACAGCTTGGAGATGTTGCCATTTAAAAAACATCGCCTTCCCACTCCAGTGGTGCAGATAAAGAAAATTGTTTTAAGGTCGCGGGCGGCATATACAAGCATGTTGACGACAGTGTGAGATGCCAAATGGTTGATAATGGGAAATTACACTGGTGTGTGTGTGTGTGTGTGTGTGAAAACCAACTGAGGGAATGACGGCATGTCAAGTCGCCTGGTATTCCGTCCTGATGTGATGTGAAAAGCGCCACTCATCCTCTTGCAATGCAGCAGCGGCGTGCGCTGTGATTACCCACAAGTGACTGCGCCGATGATCGAGGGCCGCCGCATTGTCGGACGTGCGCTCACTCGCTGCTGGTTCACAGCCGGCGCGTCTCCCGGCGTCCGTCTTCCCTTGATGGCGGGATAGGATGGGGATCGCCGCTCTTCCCTCCGAATATTGATCCGCGGAGGATATTGTCTGCCTTTTGGTCTCATGTGTGGAAACGAAATGCCCAAACCTCTGGGCCCTGCACGTGGGTACCACTCCAGCGGCGGGTCAAAGTCACAATCCGTCCGTGTAAACGCTCCGTCCCTGCGGTTTTGTGCCGTGGATGCTGGGAATGTTAATGCCCCACCCCGGCCCCCTTCCATATTTAAATTCATACATTTGCAGCGGCCTGGCTCTCGGCGAGCCCTTTTTGACAGACAGCTGAAACGGCCGTGTTTGTAGGCGGGAATACGCTTTGGAGCGATTACACTCGATGGCAATCTTCAGCGGGACTTTGAACGACAGCCGTGCATCTGTTTGGAGACAAACGGCAAAAAAAAAAGAGCCAAAACGCTGCCACTCAACGGCGGCGCTCTCGTCTCGGTGGCGTGCGAGCGCCGAGTCGGGCGGAGAGACGAGTTGTGAGTTTGCATCCTTGCATTGATTATATTTGGGATGCACCAGCTACACTCCACACTTCCCATCCCCATGCATGTTGATATCTGCCGGTGCCGATCATATTCCGATACCAGAGCTTTGTTGGCTTCAATAATGACGATAATAATAATGATTATTCTTATTGTTTTTCCTCATCATTATTGTTATTAGTATTATTGCATAATCTACAGATAATATATGAAAGACAAAGAATCAACAATTGCTTCATTGAACAAAAAATGTTACTGAATCACCACCACAAGAATATCAGCAAACAAAGATAGAAGAAAATCAGAAAACATAGACACAAAAATATCAGCAAACGCAAATAGAATATTATCAGCAAACATAGATAGAAGAAAATCAGAAAACATAGACACAAGAATATCAGCAAACATAGATAGAAGAAAATCAGAAAACATAGACACAAGAATATCAGCAAATGTAGCCAGAAGAATATCAGCAAACATAGAATGTCAGAAAACATAGCTAGAAGAACATCAACAAACATAGCTAGAATAAAATCAGTGAGGGTGGCACAAAGATTATCAGCAAACACAGATAGAAGAAAATCAGAAAACATAGACACAAGAATATCAGCAAACGTAGACAGAAAAAAATCAGAAAACAGAGACACAAGAATATCAGCAAATGTAGCCAGAAGAATATCTGTCACGATCCCGGTGTTGTTACCGTGACAGTTTTGGGTTCTAGTGGGGTTTCCTTTGTTGTGGTGGTTTCCTGTTTCGTTGTTAGTTTTGCTTTGATTAGATACACCTGTTCCTCATTTGTATTTTCTTGCTATTTAAGTGCAGGTGTGTGCACCTTCGAGTTGTCGGGTCATTGAATGTAATTTTGGTCTTTTTGCCATAGCGTCATCATTACTGTGAGTTTTTGCCTTTTGCCTTTTGCCTTTTGCCTTTTGCCTTTGAGCCTTTTTTTGCATTTCTGCCATACTGTCATCTTGTTGCCCCTACTACCTGTTTTTGTTCCTGCCTCTTTTCCCCACGCTTACCTGCCTGACGTCCTGCTCGCTTCTTCCCCGGGGTTCTCGCCATGCCGCGCCGAGCTAACCGAGCACCGATTCGTGACAATATCAGCAAACATAGAATGTCAGAAAACATAGCTAGAAGAACATCAACAAACATAGCTAGAATAAAATCAGTGAGGGTGGCACAAAGATTATCAGCAAACACAGATAGAAGAAAATCAGAAAACATAGACACAAGAATATCAGCAAACGTAGACAGAAAAAAATCAGAAAACAGAGACACAAGAATATCAGCAAACGTAGACAGAAGAAAATCAGAAAACATAGACACAAGAATATCAGCAAATGTAGCCAGAAGAATATCAGCAAACAAAGATAGAAGAAAATCAGAAAACATAGACACAAAAATATCAGCAAACGCAAATAGAAGAAAATCAGCAAACATAGATAGAAGAAAATCAGAAAACATAGACACAAGAATATCAGCAAATGTAGCCAGAAGAATATCAGCAAACATAGAATGTCAGCAAACATAGCTAGAAGAACATCAGTGACGGCGGCACAAAGATTATCAGCAAACATATCTACAATCGTATCAGCAAACATATCTAGAATATTATCAGCAAACATATCTAGAAAAACATCAGCAAACATAGCTGCAAGAATATCAGCAAATGTAGAAAGTAGAATATTAGTAAATGTAGCGAGAAAATGAATGAATGTCTTATCTGCTCTTCTTGTGTTTACCATATTGAGTAAAATCAGTGTTAATGGGACAATAGGGGTGTTATTAGATGTCTGGAGGGCTCTAATAATGCTAAAAACACATTTGGAAAGTTGTGGCAACGGAAACATTCATTCATTCATTTTCTATGCAGCTTATCCTCATTAGGGTGGCGGGCATGCTGGAGCCTATCCCAGCGGACTTTGGGGGGGGGTCCACCCTACTTAAAAGTTCAAACATCACGCTCTGGTGTGGAACCAGTTACAAACCATAGTGGAGGGATTACTGTGTAATAAATTAGGTACCACTACACCCCTTAAGGTTTCTGTCCGAAACGCGCTGCAAAGTCAAACATCTTTCGTAACCGTCATTTGTTTTGCCGCCCGATGATGCGTTTCAAAGGAGGGCCAACACGACCCTGCTTGCCAAATGCGTCCAGAATAAATAAGATCCCGGCCAGATCCCAGTCAGGCTCCTCGGGGAGCGTCCTCGCCAAAGGCGCTAAACCGCCAGCACGCAGTCGGGCCACCGGCGGCCTCGGCTGATTTGGCAGCTCAAAGGCCCCTCCGACCGCCAGCCCGGCAGCGCCCCTGGGGGAGGTAGCCGCGCCTCGGGAGCGGATCCCGAGAATTTTAACGAGGGTACGGGCGGCGAGGAGGCGGTCGGACCACAATACTAAGCGAGATGCTCAAAGGAGAAAAATCCTCAGACACTCCAGAGATGAAGAGCTCGGAAAAGCTCCTCTCCGGAACATTTGAGGATCGGTGTTTATCTTGATGGATGTTAAAAGGTGCGGCAGAACGTCCTTGAGATTTCTTCCCCGCTGTGTGTGTGTGTGTGTGTGTGTGTGTGCGCAGACAGGATCTATGACTGTTAGTCACCATAAAACAAGGAGAAGAAACAAAAGCCGCCCGTGTTCTCATCTCTGCTCGCAGATATCCTCCAGCCTCCATCTTCTCCGGCGGCGCTCCACATCAATTAATGTGTGTAGCGCTTTAAACAATCTCTATCATTTAAATGAATCTAAAGCCCCGTCGGCGCCTCGCATCAACTCACCAGCTGCTGCCTTCAGAGTACACAACCCCGCCTTCCTGCCCCAACGCCACCGCCGCTCCGCCGAGCCAGGCTCTGGCGGCTGCTTCGGGTGCTGATGGGGCGCCGGGTGCCGCCCCGGCCTCTTAGCCGGGAAGGGTTTGCAGCGTCGTACTTTAAACGTGTTCCTCCGTCTTCACTTTCCTCCCTCAAAGGCCCGACTACACAGACGTGACCTGTTTTTCTCTCACAGTCGTATCGGCGAGCAGCATGTCATGCAACATCTTGACTATTCCAGAGACGACATCCGACAATCACCTACGGTGCCGATCTCGATGTGTCGCTGGTTATCCAAAGAGTGGAACTCCGGGTTTTCGTCATGAACCTGTCCCAAAAGGAGAAACCATTTGTATGATTGAAATCATGTAAATCTGATTACAGTAATCCGTCTTCAGTGCAGTTAATTGGTTCCAGACCCCACCGTGATTAGTCGATTTCTGCAAAGTCTGATTTTTTATTTTTAAATGCATTTTTTTTTGTAGTAGTACAGAATACAAAACCTGTTTACGACCTTCTGGATACTGCATGTTATTTTTTAAGCATTAAAGCCTTCTGGACATGAAGTAACAGCCCTATAGTCACATTTAAACTTGTATTGGTAAAAACTGTTTACTGCTTAGTCCAAGAGGGTTCAGTAGGTCCATCGTTCAAACAGTCCAAACATACCAGAACTTTTACATACCTAAAAAATGATGACTGCTCACTAAAAAAGATAAGCTATGAAATTAATTCTGGGAGGAACAATGTCGGGCGGCGCTTTTGATTTTTGTTTTGGGGTTTGGACTACTTTATTTTGGAACACATCCTTTAAATGGGATGGAAGTTTCTTCCTGATTCCTATCGTGAATTATTCGTACGATGATGTTTTTGTAAGTTGAGGTTCCACTGTGTGCATATACAGGAGTGTTCCCAATAACCGCAGTGCAATGTGACTAAGCAGATGACGTACGTTTATCAGTACATTTGTATTGCTACCTGGCAAACAAGCTACCAGTAGGTGCAGTAGATTCTCAGAAAACAAACCAGACCCAGCATTCATGATATGCACTTTTAAAGCTGTGCGATTGGCCAATTACTAGAAAGGGGTGTGGTCAAAAAAATATCAGTGTCTGCTGTTTGACTTTACAAACTCCAAACTATTTTGCACAAACTTTTTGTGTTTGTAGGATTTGTCAATCCTGTGAAGGACTAAAGTAATATTTAGTTTTTTATAAGTGCTTCACATCCGTGTGGCATGGACTCTACCAACTTGTGGCACCTTTCAGATGTTATTCCCCTCCAACATTCTTTAACAACATTCCACAATTCATCAACTTTTCTTGCTTTTGCTTCACAAACAGCATTTTTGATGTCAGCCCACAAGTTCTCCATGGGATGAAGGTCCGGGGATTGGGCTGGCCCCTCCATAACATAAGAACATAAGAAGATGTTGCTGGTTTGCTAGTGTGTTTGGGGTGATTGTCTTGTTGATTCCAAGGGCATGTCCTCTTCAGCATAAGGAAACATGACCTCTTCAAGTGTTTGGACATATGCAAACTCATCCATGATCCCTGCTATGGGATAAATAGTAGGAGAAACACGCCCATATCAGGATGCTTCACTGTCTTCACTGTGTACTGTGGCTTCAATTCAGAGTTTGGGGGTCGTCTCACAATCTGGCTGCGGCCCTTGTACCCAAAAAGAACAGTTTTTCTTTCATCAGTCCAGAAAATCTTCCTCCATTTCTCTTTAGGCCAGTTGATGTGTTCTTTGGCAAATTGCACTTTTTTTTACCTGTCACAGTACTTACAGGTAACTCCAGACTGTCTTTGGTCATCCTGGAGCTGGCCGAGTCTTTGTCATTCTGCTTACTCTTCCATCTATTTTGATAGATGTCTCTGATTTTCCTCTCCATTTTAAGGCATTGGAGATCATTTCAGTTGAACAGCCTAAACCTCTTTGCACCTCTCCAATCAACTTTTGAATCAAAGCACGCTGTTCTTCTGAACAAAGTCTTGAAGGGGCCATTTTCCTCGGGCTTTCAAAGAGAAATGATGTTCAACAAGTGCTGCTTTCATCCTTAAATTGGGCCCACCTGATTGACACCTCTTTTTTCACACAATTGATCACTGATTGGATGCCACACTGCTATTTATTGGACCACACCCCTTTCAACTGATTGGCCAATTGCACAGCCTTAAGAGCGTGCATACCATGCATGCTGGGTTAGTTTTTTTAGGAATCTACTGCACCTACTTGCAACGTGTTTGCCAATTAGCAATAATTAAAAAAGGCGGCACACTGTTTGGTCAAACAAAACGACATTAGCGGAGATCATTTTGCAAAGAAAAACACAAATCCTCCGTTTACTGGCGCGTGTACCAGGCAGTAGGTCGGGTTTGGTGAAAATAAAATGCTAAAATCCTCACTTGTCTTTCCGCCAAACGTCTTCTCCAATGGCCGGCTTTCACGCAGACAGCGGGCTTCATCGCTGCCGTGTGATCCCGTTTAATTAGGAGGCACTTCATCACCTGCAAGAGGATCTGCGTGGTGCTCTAAATTGCTTTCTAAATGCATCCGCGTTACCCAATAGGTGCTCGGCTACGCGTGATGCCGCCCGGCAAAGTGAACTTAGCAGGAAGGTGGAAAGATTGATCGTCATTCAACTCCAAGCACTTTGGTTTGTATCGCATTTAAAATAGCAGCGCGGTAATGGAGCACACGCGCATGCACTCTGCAGGACGAGGTGTGGTCTAAAAGTGCTGGGAATTGAAAGGGGGTCGGAGGGATTAATTCATATCTCCAGAAATACTCCTTTCTAAGTGTGTTTGTAAGCTGAGATACAACAACGCACGCTGGTCATCGGAGCATCGCCCCCCCCCCACACACACACATGCTGCTCGTTTAATCATGTCGGACTTTTTGTCGGCCATCGAAAAGCCTGCCGCCGCCACGCGCAGCCGCTTAAGCCCGCAAGTCTTATCAGCGCTCGGCGCCGCAGATACGGTCCGAGGCAGAGGGCTGATTTACGGGCTCGGCTCATTCAAACCATAAAAGTCAAAGACTGAGTGACACGCTGCTGCAGGAAGGCTGTGATGCTTACGCACCGGACCAGATGACATTTTCAGTGCTTTGAACACCTCCTGATTGTGCTGCAGAAGTGCTGTCAAACACGCTCGAAGGCCAACAGGGGGCCACCCATGTGCTTGAGAAGAGGAAACAGCTCCATTTGAACAAGAAAAATGTACTCTAAATACACCGGGCTGAGCATGTCGGCCCCACAGGCAGGAGGCCGAGGGTTCAAATCCCGAGTTTGCATATTCTCCCTGTACGTGAGTGGCTTTTCTTTGGGTACTCTGACTCTGGGTTCTCCGAACACGCAAAGCTAACCGAGCACGCGAGCGTGCACGAAAAAGATGCATGCACGCATGCAAGCGTGCATGTAACAGATAGCGTCAACGACATTAGACAAGTTAGCCACTGACTATTGGGCAATTAGTGGCTAAGTTGCTAAGATGTTTTGCTTGCCGTGGGAAGGATTGCATCGGTTTTTGTACGTTTTGGTGTTCGTCGGCCCTTTGGAACAAATGAATGTGCAAAACTGAGGGTCCACCTTGTATATGTTTTGGAAGACATGCTAGCATGCATGTAACAGATAGCATCAACGTTTTATTAGATTAATTAGTCACTGACTATTAGTTGCATCTAATAGTTGCAACTAATTAGTTGCAAAGAGGTTTTGCTTGTTTTTTTAACTTCTCCTACTCAAAAGTCAAAGTTCCAGCTTTTAGAAGTCCCAAATGAAGACATGCGGTGTAGAAGATGGAGGGATGGATGTTTATGAGGTGCCTGAGGAACACCAGTACCATCAAACCTTGGTTTTCATGCGTCCCAGATTTAGTGTGAGTTTGCTATTTAGCAACATTTTTTGCTACTATTGCCATTTTTTGTCTCAGGTTCTGTACAGGTTTAGGGTGAGGAGCTCAGCCATCCGGGAGGAGCCGCTGCTCCTTCACATCGAGAGGAGCCAGTTGAGGTGGCTCGGGCATCTAGTCCGGATGCCTCCCGGGCGCCTCCCTGGTGAGGTGTTTCGGGCACGCCCAGTCAGGAGAAGGCCCCCGGGAAGACCTAGGACACGCTGGAGGGACTATGTCTCACAGCTGGCCTGGGAACGCCTTGGTGTCCTCCCAATGGAGCTGGGATAGGTCGCCGGGGACTGGGAAGTCTGGACTTCCCTACTGAAGCTGCTGCACCCACGACCCGGACCCGGATAAGTGGAGGAAAATGGATGGATGGATGGATGGATGGAGGTTCTGTACAGTATTTCACCTCCAGCTCCGGACTTTCAGTTTCTGTCTCCATCCTTTAGCAAGCTAATGGGCTGCTAACAAGGATGTTTTGTTAATTAAAGAAAACCAGTAAGACCACGGTTGGCCTGACGTGGTGTTTGAATAACATGACTGACAAGACACTAACCGGAGCAAAACTTTGTCGTACTTTTTTCACCCAAACCCAAAACATGCTAAGCGAGGTTGCACTTGACTTTCTATGACCTCGGTTTTTGTATGTTTTTCTTGTCATCTGTCCAGAAATGAATAGGGAAACCTGAGCTAGCGCGTTTTAGAACCACTAAAGAAATGGTCCAAACATCAGAGTTACAGAGTAGACCTCTCACTTCTCAGGCGTGCTTCAGTTTTCTCCTGTGGGCTTTCTTGGCCCGTACACCGGGTCCGTGAGAAAAAGAGACTTTGGGCGCTGTATGATGAGAACGTAATTGAATCTCGATCAGAACAGCGGGGAGGCGAGACGCCATCAATCCAAGCG
This sequence comes from Oostethus manadensis, assembly GCA_024372805.1. Taxonomy (NCBI): domain Eukaryota; kingdom Metazoa; phylum Chordata; class Actinopteri; order Syngnathiformes; family Syngnathidae; genus Oostethus; species Oostethus manadensis. The sequence goes on from QODF01000191.1 coordinate 158,583, forward strand.
GTCGCCCCGCTTTCTGACTTTGCCGGCAGCTTGTTGGGACGCGCCATCTCGGGGGTGTTCTCTGCAGCCCCCTCACGTGAAACGCTTCCAAAAATCCAGGAGGAAATGCTCTCAATCTTCTGGACTCCAAACACACAGAATTTAATTTTAATTAAATGGTTAATGAGCCATGGGATTAATGCAGATGACTTTTCAAAGCAAACATCTATAAATCATTAAGGGCCCGTTTGAAATGGAGAGCGAGCGGCCCTAATGAGTGCCCAGCGACGGCCTCCCTCTGATCCCCCGGGGCCACATCAGCCTTTGCACCGGTCCAATAACTAGTAGTTAGGCCGACTGGTGTGTGGACTGAATAAGCTGCGCCTAAAAAGGAATCAAACCCAATAATGCTCTTCCTGGTAGGTTACCTGCTGACGGGGGCTTGGAAGTGTGGACTTTCTGGCCCGGTACTTGTTACCACCACTGTATGAGGGGCCCCCGATTTTCAATCCTTGGTCTCTGCACAGTAAAGAGCGTGTGCATAAAGCTGGTGGCGCGATTGCGTGAGGTAAGTCAGATATTTCAAACTAAAGCGCCACTAGCTGGGTGGAATGGGAACGTTTACTTTCCTTTCAGCATAAGGGCCATCTGTAGCCTTGAATATGTCGGTTCTTTTTAGACAGATTTCCCCAAAAGCGTCTAAAATGTACTTTTAAAAAGCTGTTGGGACATGCAATGCTGCGTACTTCAAATGGTCCAACCCAAAATTCTATCTGCTCAGTTGCCTATACGTATTGGTCACCGATTAGTTTTTGTTTTGTTTTTGAATGTCAGAAATGCACATTTGTGAATGTTGAGGTGTTATACTGGTTTCACTGGTGAAAATAAATCATTGAAATGGGTATATATTTGTTTTTGTTACGTTGCCTAATAATTATGCACAGTAATAGTCACCTGCACACACGGATAAAATAGCTAAAACTAAAAACTAATTCCAAACATTTTCAGCTTTGATATTAATAGGTTTTTTGGGTTCATTGAGAACATGGTTGTTGTTCAATAACAAAATGAATCCTCAAAAATACAACTTGCCTAATAATTCTGCACTCCCTGTATAGGCTATGATTTTATGTTTTGTTATATTTACCATCTTAGATTTGACAAAAAGATTGTAAAATATACTTTGAAAAAGCTTCCATGACTTACTACATCTTTCAGAAGGCCGTCTGTGGCCTTGAATATGTTGATTGTTTTCAGACAAATGTCACCAAAAGCTTCTAAAATATACTTTTTAAGAGCTTCTGTGACCTATAAGCCTTTGTAATTGAAGTGTTCCAAACCAAAATTCTGCCTGCTCAGTTGGTTATGTAGGCTATGTGCTATTTACCATCTTAGATTTGACAAAAAGCTTCTAAAATATACTTTTAAAGAGCGTCTGTGACACAAAATCCTGTGTAATTGAAGTGTTCCAAACCAAAATTCTGCCTGCTCAGTTGGTTATGTAGGCTATGTGCTATTTACCATCTTAGATTTGACAAAAAGCTTCTAAAATATACTTTTAAAGAGCTTCTGTGACACATAATCCTGTGTAATTGAAGTGTTCCAAACCAAAATTCTGAGTTTTGACAAAAAGCTTCTAAAAGCTTTTTCTGGAATGAGTAATTTTTCTTACGTCATTCTGCAATATGTTTGAGCTTGGATTTCAACAGAAGCTTATAAAATAGACGTTAGGTTGACTTTGTATTTTGCTATATTTTAAAGTTAAGATTTCACCAAAACCTTCTACAATATACTTTTAAAGGGCTTCCCAGACATTATATGTGACGCAACTTAAATAGTCCAAATCTAAATGCCGTCTGCTGGTTGAATATGTAGGCTATTTTTTTTAAACTGTGCTATATTAACTAGCTTTTGTGAACACAACCTTGTGCTTCCGTGTTGTATTATTTAACATAACTTGACATATCATAACTTTTTTTTAACATAATTTCTGCTAAACTAAAATGTCATCTGTTGGCGTGAATATGTCGGTTATTTTTATGTTGTTTTATAAACCAGCTTGGATTTCACCAACAGCTTCCAAAATGGACTTTGAAAGAGCTGTTGTGACATATAATGAGATGCAACTGAAATAGTCCAAAGAAAAAGCTGACCGCCCGGTTGAATATGCGGGCTGTGTTATGATTTGCCAGTTTGGCGTTCACAAAAAGCTTCCACAATATACTTTCCAAGAGCTTTCAAGACTTATTGCGAGACACGTCAAATTTGCGTACATAGTTTATTTTTTACATCCTGCTCTATAAACCAGCTTAGATTTCACCAAAAGATACCGGTGGAAAGGTGCCTGGTTGGCCTGCAAGACGACAAGAAAACCGCAAACTCCCAAGGAGCGGCGGTCGGCAGCCGATTGCCGTGCCAGTCGACCAATCCAAAGTCCTTCATCAGACAAGTCGAGCACCTGTTGATGGCCTATTTTCTCTTGGCTCCTTTGTGCGCTGAAAAAAAAGGGAATTGGATGTGAGCTCCCCAGCGGCCTGAGCTGAATCGACCTGAAGCCAAATCACTAAAGCCCAGCGGTGCTTGACAGTCCGGGATGGTGCGCCGCCTGTAATAAGCCTTCCCCTTTATGAGCCCTTATTTATTCATCGGGCTCTGGTTTTTACTGCAAACTACGTCTCGCCCGAGACGCTTCGCAGTCCGCCGGCGTTGTCGGCCCATCTGGCGTGTCGAGCGCGGTAATGGCCGCCCTCCGCTCTTTGACATGCTTGCACACGGGAACACGCACACGCCCGTCTCGGACGGCAACCGTGGTTCCAAATGGAGCTTCAGAAGCGTCTTTTTGTGGCGCTTCTCCATTTTTCTTTGACTGCCGCACTACCTGTGGAGGTCTGGTCCCCTTCGAGCTTCCACTGTCTTTCAAATGCGACTGGCAACCCCCCCGCCGGGTCCTGCTGTTGGTGCTGTATTTTCCCACAGAGCGGTGCTTCATTTGCTTGTTAGTTAAGAGCACTCCTGTTATATAGAGGATCTTTGTCTAGTCTTGTCACAGTAGGTCCTGAAAATCGTCTCTTGTCATAGAGAGGACTGTTTTTACAGCAAATGCCGAAAAACAGCAGAACGCTCACGTCATATGGAGGAATAGAGGATCTTTGACTAGATTTGTTTGCAGGATGTCCTTAAAAACAGCAAAGCACTCCTGTTATGTAGAGGATCTTTGCCAAGTCTTGTCGCAGTAGGTCCTGAAAAAAATCTCTTGTCATAGAGAAGACTGTTTTTACAGCAAATGCCGAAAAACAGCGGAACGGAGGAATAGAGGATCTTCGACTAGCATCTTTGCAATTGGTTGTTAAAAAAACCACCAGGGAACGCTTGTTACATAGAGGATCTTTGACTTGAGTTGAACTTTGCAGTATGTCCTTAAAAACAGCATCAGTCCCATGTCGTGTCAATGATTTTTGATTACATTTTTGTCTCCTTTTACATGAAATCTCTTTTCATTTAGATGATCTTTGACTAGCGTCTGTAGGTTGTGAAGAACGCGCGAGACACTCCTGCTGAATACAGGATCTTTGACAAGCGTTTTTGCACCAAGTCCTGACAAACAGCAGCAGTTTCTTGTCATATGAAGGATCTTTGACTAACCTTTCCCCACAATGTCATATAAAGGACTAGAGGATCCTTGACTAGATTTTTTTGCAGGATGTCCTTAAAAACAGCAAAGCACTCCTGTTATGTAGAGGATCTTTGCAGTAGGTCCTGAAAAACGGCAGCAGTTTCTTCTCATATGAAGGATCTTTGACTAACCTTTCCCCGCAATGTCATATGGAGGACTAGAGGATCTTTGACTGGCTTTTTTGCAGTACATCCTTCAAAAACGGTGCAACACTTGTGTTATATCTTTGACTTGATTTTAATTTTGCAGAAATTCAGAAGAAATCTGCTTTCATATAGACAATCTTTGAGTGCTCTTGTCACTGCTGTGAGCGTTCCCAGCTGCGTAGCCAACTACCGCGTACGTGGTTGTTGGATCGATCCATTTATCGATCTATTTTCAAGTGCTGGACTGTCGCAGAGTATCTACGATGTGGTAGATAGCAAGGCTCGGGTTGGAGACAATAAGCTTTGTGATCCAAGATAGTGTAGTATATGCTGTTTGTTGATGTGCCTCACGGAACTCAGGAAATAACAGAGTAGACCAAAAATAGCGCGCATGTGCAGACGTGTGAATAGTTGTGCTACGGCGTCACTGTCATGTAAACAAACATCTTGATTGCCTTCAGTGCATGATATGCCGCATGAACGTAAAGAAGACATTGGACCCAAAATTAGCACACAAATGCAGACATGTGGATAGTCATACTCCGATGGATTTTATGAATCACACAATTCCAAAAAGAATACACTGCATGCAAAATTTGTTCAACTTTGATGAAATGTGGATAGTCACGCTATGATGTTGCTGAAAGGGAATCGAGGGTCGCTATGCAAGACATGATATGCTGTTTGCTTTTGTGAAACACAAAATTCAAAAATACAACACATTAGATGCAAAATTAGCCCAGCTTTGATGAAATGTGGGGAGCCGTGCTCCAAAGTTTGTGACCCGGAATGAAAAGTCGTTATTCAAGACAGTGCATGGTATGCTGTTTGCTTCTATGAATCGCTGAATTACATTGGATGCAAAATTAGCCCAGCTTTGAGGTAATCCGGGAAGTCTTGATGTTGCTGTCGGGGAAATAACCCTTATGGTTCCAGATAGTGCATGATATGCTGTTTGCTTCTATGAATCGCTGAATTACATTGGATGCAAAATTAGCCCAGCTTTGAGGTAATGCGGGAAGTCTTGATGTTGCTGTCGGGGAAATAACCCTTATGGTTCCAGACAGTGCATGATATGCTGTTTGCTTCTATGAATCGCTGAATTACATTGGATGCAAAATTAGCCCAGCTTTGAGGTAATCCGGGAAGTCTTGATGTTGCTGTCGGGGAAATAACCCTTATGGTTCCAGATAGTGCATGATATGCTGTTTGCTTCTATGAATCGCTGAATTACATTGGATGCAAAATTAGCCCAGCTTTGAGGTAATGCGGGAAGTCTTGATGTTGCTGTCGGGGAAATAACCCTTATGGTTCCAGACAGTGCATGATATGCTGTTTGCTTCTATGAATCGCTGAATTACATTGGATGCAAAATTAGCCCAGCTTTGAGGTAATCCGGGAAGTCTTGATGTTGCTGTCGGGGAAATAACCCTTATGGTTCCAGATAGTGCATGATATGCTGTTTGCTTCTATGAATCGCTGAATTACATTGGATGCAAAATTAGCCCAGCTTTGAGGTAATCCGGGAAGTCTTGATGTTGCTGTCGGGGAAATAACCCTTATGGTTCCAGATAGTGCATGATATGCTGTTTGCTTCTATGAATCGCTGAATTACATTGGATGCAAAATTAGCCCAGCTTTGAGGTAATCCGGGAAGTCTTGATGTTGCTGTCGGGGAAATAACCCTTATGGTTCCAGATAGTGCATGATATGCTGTTTGCTTCCATGAATCGCTGAATTACATTGGATGCAAAATTAGCCCAGCTTTGAGGTAATCCGGGAAGTCTTGATGTTGCTATGGGGAAATAACCCTTATGGTTCCAGACAGTGCATGATATGCTGTAGGCTGAAAAAGTGCCCAGCATTGCGCATACTTCAGATAGTGACGCGCATCCAACTTCTGCGGGCATCTGTTGCGATGCGGACACACTCACGTGTTCGGCAAAGCTCCCGCCGCGCACCTCCAGCCAGTTAGCAGCTCCTCCCCGCCGCCGTCCATCTGCGTCATTTTGCGTCCGGCAGCGTCCAAATTGTTCACCCAGGTGCCGTCTATTGTGCGCACATAATTGCCCGGCAGTAGAAGCTCATCAAGGGGAGAAATTGAAATTATTTCCTCGTACTCGGGGACAGCGGAGCGTGGAGCATAAAAAGATGATGAATCTCCATATTTCCATGGGGACGCTCGTACGACAGAGGCAGACTTGATTAGGTTGAGCGCTAACAAAATTGCACCGCAGAACCCTTCCGTGGGTGCTTTTCCGTTTTTTTCCCTCCCTTTAATATGTCGGCCATAAACGTTGCTGCTGTAACAAGGATTAGTTTCCACAAACATGCACGCACAGCTTTTTTTCACTTTGTTTCCCAAGTGAACATCTTGCAAATGATGTTTAATTGTCCCGAGCCTTTCATGCAACTGCAAAAAAAAAAAAAAAAAACGGCCCACGTGTTCATTAGAGCGTCTTTCTTCAAGTTGTCGCAACATTTCTCCAACGCCGCTTGCCATTCACATGATCTTGAGCATGTGTTCCACCCGAGGCGTGCTCGGATGGCGGTCACGTGACGCTAGGATTGCGCAACTGACAATATAACGGTACCCCCATTGTTTGCTGGTTCGATCTCAGTCCTCGTCATTCCATATATTTATATATTTTAATAATGATTCACATTTTGAAACCTGTCAGGTTTTTTCGTCCGCTAACTACTCCCACATTCGTCAACCTCTTCAAACCCTTCTAACCTCAAAATAGCCTGCTCAGTCATTTGCAAAAAAAATCCCACATTTTCCATAAGTCAATACTTTTTGACATTTTTCACATTGAAGATGAAAGGCCAATTTGTTAGGCGCCCCCAAAAGGTGGAACATCATTTTGCATTTTGCATTACTGTGCCATTCTGTTTTTGCTACAGATTGGTGTTTTCCAACCTGAGGGTTGCTGGTTCAGTCCTCCATCCCATCATTCAATTTGTTTTTATATTTCAACGTTCAGTTGCATTTTTACTTTCCGGCATTTGACATTTGAAAAAACAGACAAATGAACAATGCCCCGGTGGTTGCTGGTTCGATCTCAGTCCTAGTCATTCAACAAATTTGTACGTTTGAATAAGCAAACGCATTTTTTTTTCTTCCACTGACTACTCCCACATTTCTGAACCGTTTTGAACAGTTCTAACCTCAAACTGTTCAGCTCATTTAGGACAGGTAGACTTTCTATCGGGATGTTTCTAAAACTTCCCACATTATCCATAATTCAATATGTCCTGTGACATTTTTCCCATTGATAATGAATCGGCAATTTGTTTGGCGCCCCCAAGTGGTGGGAAATAGTCTCCCATTTCTGTACCCTTCTGCTTTTTCTACTGATTGGTGTTTTCCAATTCTGATGACTGTCTCCTAACCCGATGGTTGCTGGTCCGATCCTCAGTGAATACATTTCTTCAACACTAATTTTTGTATATTTTTATATTTCCGTTCAGCGTCAGCATTCACATGCAATTTCCGTGTACCGATTTCAAGGTCACGAGTTGGTTAATTTGGGGTTCAGTAAGGGAATTGCTAGCCAGACGTTGGCCTGGACTGTATTCGTTTACCAGGGAGATGCGTGACGCCGTAAGCACTTCCTGTCCATCTGTGAGGCATCCCGCCCGGGAACGCATATTTAACAATAATTTATGATGAAGCAGCATCTGTAAAAAATAGTTTCCTCACGTCTGTGCACGAGATCTTTTGATAGCATCTCGTGTGTTCTGACGGCCACGCATGAGAATTCCTCACCGCTGAAGCCGACAGAACAGATAAGCTCTGGCAGATTAGCAACTCATCAGATTTTGAACAACGAGGACTGGACAAGAGACAGAAAAGTCAGCTCGTGGACTAACTCCGTTCAGTTAAGTTGCTCCCCCGACCCCGAATTGGAATGACCTCACGTGATTTTATTAGGAGTATCAGCCACTAAAAGGGGACAGCTTGTTGCTGTGGGTTTTTTGATGGAACTCATTTGCCTGGAAAGCAATTATGGCGGACGTTGTAAAGTTCATTCACTGAAGAAGCGAAACAATTCCAAAAGAAGGAATTCATCATGCGCCAACGCTCCAGTACAGTCGGAAAACTCTGCCCTTACGGTGTAATATTATTGTACAGTATAGATGCTGCAAACTCCCATAGGAACCTTTTTATGATGTTATGGTTTCATTCTCTTAAAATGATGACTTTCTAATTTTTCTCGTAAAATTCATGTTTATTCCACAATTTTCCAACATTCTTTCACAGAAAAATTCCATTGTTTTCTCATCGGCTGACAAATTTGGCCTTGCAAGACTGAGAATGACGAGAAAAAAGTATTTTTTAATCTTAAAAATCCTGAAGTGTTTCTTTGACAAGCGCTACAAAAGCGTTTTCTAAGCCGCTTATCCTCACTGGGCATGCTGGAGCCTATCCCAGCTGACTTGTTGCAATACTATGAAAAAATGCCATTTTTACAAGATGAAAGTCATCATTTTATGAGAATTAATTGTAACTTAACTGTAAATTTATGCAAAAATATTTTAAAAACAAAATCATTAAATGAGAAAAAGTTGACCCCCTAAACATTCATTCATTTTCCATGCCGCTTATCCTCATTAGGGTCGCGGATGTGCTGGAGCCTATCCCAGCTGGCTTTGGGCGGGAGGCGGGGTACACCCTGGACCGGTCGCCAGCCAATCGCAGGGCTAAAAATAATAAACATAATAAATGAAAAAGAACAAGAAAAACAGAACCTCATGAACAATGACAATCCAGATGACACCTGCAACAAACCAGCAGCAGTTCACGCGACTGACTGCATCACGTTACGAGCAGACCAGTACTGGACCACCAGATGCAGAGACAAGGTGTTTAATGTAGGTGGTCAATGTCCAACACAAGGTGGTGGTGCAAAAAGTGCAAAAGCAGATCAAAAGTAGAGCGTAGCACCACAAACAAAAAATGCACAAAAATGTCAGCGTGGGCGAGCGACAACTGGGCTCACCTGAGGAGTGGCAGGAGCTAACAAACAGGTAGCAGGTCCAAGTCAGAGTTTGAACTAGGCTGAAACATTTGAGAAAATACTTGTCTGAAGCTTGAGAAAACAAAGACCAGCGTCTCCCAGCTGCAGTCCATCAGCTTAAGTAGCGTTTGCTCCTCCCAGCTCAGGTGCGCCCAGTTTCCCCGCCTCCAGTCGGTAGCAGGACTCCTGGAGAGAAAGAAAAAACACACAGGTGAGAAGACAGAGGCGGACAAAGTACCGACATAGGATGTGACACATCAGAGTCAAACATAGAGAATGAGGAGATGTTAGAGGTGAACACAGCCATCCAGCCCAAACCACACTACCTCCAAAAGCGAGGGACCAACTAGGAAGACGTCGAGCAGGAACTCAAGAGAGGGGGCGGCCCGAACCCGCCTCCTCAAGAGGCGACAGCGAATCCTCTCCGAAGAGGTGCAAGGGAGACCAGGGCGGACCCCCCGAGGCAGCCAAGCAAGTGCCCACAGGGGGCCACGGATGGCAACCGCCAGAACAGCCACTGGGGGCCTGCCAGCTACCGGTCAAGCAGGGCACCCGCTCCCAAGACCTCAGGCCCAGAAACCACCTGTCCCCCCAGCAGGGGCCCCACCCAACACCTCGGGAGACCAGGCTGCCCCAGACACCAACTTCCGGTGGCCATCGCCAACCTCGACGCCAAAGCCAGGCACCCAAGGGGGGACCATGAGTCCCCCCCTATTAGGCAATAGGCAACCCTGTTCCCTGGGACCCACCACTTGACAGGGGCCGACAAGAACTCAGGACCAGCTGCCACAGAGCCCTCCGGCAGGCCCGCCGCTGTGGGGGACCCGGCGGCCCGCATGGCTGCCCCCCTCACCATATGTGAGAAAAACCCAGACGACACCCCACCACCCGGAGAGGCAGAAACCCCCCAGGCACAGTCACGCATCTCACTCCCCACCACTGCCCCCAGTGACACCCTCCTCCACACTGCAGCCCTCCCTTAACCACACCCGCTCGCCTGCCATCTTTTTCAGTATAAATTGTTTGTATTTTACAAGAACATCAAATCAGAATGAAATCTTGACAGCAATCTAGATAGCAAGCCGGAATTTTATGGGCTGTTTTATGGGAAAATATGTTGGGGAAAAAAAGAAAAGTAGAAAATATACAAAAAAATATATTTCAATTTTACAAGATGAATGTCAAAATATTAGGGCAAAAATATTTGCATGTCTGCAACACTGTTTTTTAAAGTCAGCATATTCAAAACAATCTGTATTTTATAAGAAATAGCAATTATCCAAAATAAGAAAAACATAAATCATATTATGGGAAAATATCTCAGTGTTGCACGACCAAAGTCAGAATACGAGAACATAAATTACATTTAAAATGCAGGAAAAAGAACAAAAGATTTAAAAAAAAACAATCTGACATTCGTTTCCGTGAGAAAAAAGTTGCAACATGAAAGAAAAATGTGAATTTTATAAGAAATAGCAATTTCACAAGATGAAAGTCATCATACCAGGAGAATTCCGTCCGAACATTCTGATAAAAGATGGAAGTTGGCATCAAATTATAACCGTGTGGGCAAATATTGCAATCTTTCAGGAACAAAAATTGAGAGTTATTTTTAAATAAAAGAAAAAATCCATCCATTTTCTATGCCGCTTATCCTCATTAGGGTGGCGGGGATGCTGGAGCCTATCCCAGCTGGCTTCGGGCGGGAGGCGGGGTACCCCTGGACCGGTCGCCAGCCAATCGCAGGGCACAGAAGAAAAAAACGAATGTGAGAAATACTTTTCAGTTTCACAAGATAAATGTTGCAGTTTTACAATAAAAGGTTTTATGTCTGTGAGGAAAAAGTGATCGTTTCATAGAGAAAGTGCTGCCATTTCTCTGTCCGAATATTATGGGAAAAAATGTCTTTTGCAAGAAATAGCAATCAGAAAAGATGTTGTGACAATGAAACCATAAGATTATGATAAAAATGAAAATATATTGCAGTTATGGGAGAACAATATCAGAATATGAATATGACAAAAAAGAAAACATGAAAAAAGAAGAATATATACGAGAAATCCGAGTACGTGATGAAAAGAAGGGAAAAAAATGCACGTTTATGTTTTTATGAGAATACCCTTTAATTTCTCTGTGAAATATGATGAAAAATTGGACAAGAAATGACAATAACAAGCTATTATAAGAGATAAAGATGGAGATCTTCGGACAAAAGGATGTTATGGGAAATGCAAGCCCCAAGTCAGAATATGAGAAAAAGTAAAAAGATATGAAAAAAGGGCAATTATTCAAAGACGTGCAAGAAAATACTTGAAATTGTCCGAGGTGAAAGGTGAAGGAGGGCACGTCCCATCAGGCCTTGCAGGCCCGCATCTGAACGGCGAGCACTGCTGACAGCTCGTGGCGTCCGTAACTTGCCTAATGTGCTCTCGGCGGCATTGGAACAGAGATTAACGTGTTGTTCCGTCCTGCGTCGTCAGCTGCTGCGAGGATTATCTCGCGTGTGCAGAAGCTGCTAGGAACCACGAGGACCCTGCCGACCGGCCGAGGAAGATGGAGCGGGAGTTGTTGCTCAATTAATGAGGCGGTGACGCCGACACGTCGCCCGCTTTTCTTTTCGGCCTTGTAGGAACGTCGGAGGAGTCGCGCGAATGAGAAACCCGAAGACAAACAAGACTGATAGGGAGCAACCGTGCAGGGGAGACGCTCCCGCATACCCAGCAACAACGTACAGTATGTGCTATATATCATCACATTTGTACAATTTTAGAAAGACGTATCAGGTCTAAAAAAATATACAAAAAATAAAAAACAGCACAATAATATCATTGTCATTTTTTCATTTTTTTCAAACTCACTTAATTCATGAAATAAAATGTTAAAGTAAGTGTAAAGAATAACCCCCCAGTGATGGACAGTTACAGAAATTATACACGATTAATAAATAAATATTGATTAGAATCAAAACAAGAGTGAACCCCCGGGGAAGCTGAATCGTCGTATCCTCATCGTGACCATCCCTAAAAAATATTATACAGAATCCATCCCTCCATTTTCTATTCCGCTTGGGGTATGCTGGAGCCTATCCCAGCCGATACACCCTGGACTGGTCACAGGGCATATGATCCAAAATCTATTATAATAAAATATTACATACACGATTTGAAAAATAAAGACATAAATCATTCATTGATAACTATTTATAACTCATAGGGCAGCCTCAGACCCAATCAGGACTACCATGCGGGACCTGTTGAGAACGGCTTGGAAGAACCTCAGCGAGGTGAAGAGCCGTCGCAGTCTTCATCCCAAAGGAGCCGAGCTCTTGGTCCATCAGTTTTGGAACATCACTCTACTGACTATTAAGAGAAAGAATTTCTACTACCACTTAAGAAACGGGTACATGACACCAGCTGCCAGAAAGCCAGCATGGGAGAAGATCCAGAGGGCAAAAAGACAGCAAGACCTGCATGTTGCGTAGCCTGACCTTGCCAATGCGCACAGGTCTGTCCTCCATCAGCTCATCAAGTTGGGGTTCTTCCATGTCCCTGTATCCATCAGAGTCCTGGTGGCCAAGTACCAGGATTTCACCACAGGCTGGAAACAGCTGAGAACTCGGAAGCAACCACACCATCTTTGTCCCAGGCGGTGAGGAGATACCCTTCCTGGTCTGGCCTGCAGAGCTCTCTGACTGGCAGATGGGGGAAACGGGGAGGAAGAATCTTGCAGATGACCTGGGGCTGCCAGAACACCTTTCGGAAGCATGCTACCCATCAGCGTGGAATACAAGCAGTAGAAGGCCAGACTTGTACTGGAGCTTAAGGAACCCACTGACCAGCTGGTGAGAGCAGCGGAAACCCTAGTGAAAACAGGTAGGAACTGAAAAGCCCAGGAGGAAGTTGACAAGGCAAACAGCAAGCTGGAACACATCAAGGTCGTCGGCAGACTCCAGCAGGTCTCGGAAGAAGCAAAACACCAATGTTCTGGTCAAAAAACATTAGGGAACAGCAGAGACCAGAGGTGCTGAGGGCTGAGCAGTAACAAGGAGGTTGGACTTCATGAGAAGGAGACTGGCCCGTGTCATGGTCTGATCTGTGGAAGATATCCCAAACCGGGCTCAGCTTCCTGAACAGGTCAACACCTTACCTCCTTCATGAAACCTCCACCGCTGAAAAGACCTGTTCCACATGTAACACCATGAATGCAAACCTTCAGCACATCCTGTCGGTCTGCAAGACCGTGCTTACACAAAGCCGATACAGGTGGCAACACCTCCTGGTGCTGAAAAAGCTGGTAGAGGAGGCATGCAGACCGGAAGCCAACAGCGGACCTGCAGTCCCGGTGAAGCGTTCCACCCATTTTTTTAGGGAGGGATACCCTCCGCAACAGAGATACTGCAGGTCTCCTCTCAGTGCCTGCGACATGAGGGTTGATCTTGGAAAGCAGCTACAGTTCCTCATGGAGAGTGCTGAAACGTCTCTGCGGCCAGGCTAGGTATTGTGGTTGGAAGCTCGCAAGATGGTCCTACTAGTGGAGCTCACAATGCCATGGGAGGAGAACTTGGAACCATTCTAAGTATGCAGATCTAGACATGGGGTGTACGAGCTTTGTTGCATCCTCAACTGCTCGCCTACTCTGTGATGTGGAAGGAAAAGGAGTGGTGCATCGGAGAGCCATCAAAGAACTGGCTGAGGAGGCGGAGAAAGGCAACTCCTGGCCGTGGCAGTTGGGAGCCAGACCATCTTGAATCCATTAGCAGGGGTTGGCAGGGGTGGGTCTCTACCTTTACTCCACCACCAGGAGATGTACTGGGGATATAGGAGCTGGTGGTTCCCGGCTGATGACCCGCTTAGGTCCATAGGTCATAGGTCACACCTGCATTGGGCACTGGTGGAGGTGCGTCAGCAGGCAGACCATCAGCCTTTACCATTTCAAGTAATAAAAAGGTCCCCAAAATATGGAAATTTTAAAATACAATAAAATTCAATATACACCTACAATATCTACTCTATATACTGTATTAAAAATAATTTATAATGGGATTATGGAGAATTCATGAATATGATATAAAATTGAATTGAATAGTAGTAGAGGGGGAGGAGCTCAGAGTAGAGCCGCTGCTCCTTCACATGGAGAGGAGCCGGTTGAGGTGGCTCGGGCATCTGGTCCGGATGCCTCCCGGGCGCTTCCCTGGTGAGGTGTTTCGGGCATGCCCGGCCCCCGGGNGGCGGGAGGCGGGGTACACCCTGGACCGGTCGCCAGCCAATCGCAGGGCTAAAAATAATAAACATAATAAATGAAAAAGAACAAGAAAAACAGAACCTCATGAACAATGACAATCCAGATGACACCTGCAACAAACCAGCAGCAGTTCACGCGACTGACTGCATCACGTTACGAGCAGACCAGTACTGGACCACCAGATGCAGAGACAAGGTGTTTAATGTAGGTGGTCAATGTCCAACACAAGGTGGTGGTGCAAAAAGTGCAAAAGCAGATCAAAAGTAGAGCGTAGCACCACAAACAAAAAATGCACAAAAATGTCAGCGTGGGCGAGCGACAACTGGGCTCACCTGAGGAGTGGCAGGAGCTAACAAACAGGTAGCAGGTCCAAGTCAGAGTTTGAACTAGGCTGAAACATTTGAGAAAATACTTGTCTGAAGCTTGAGAAAACAAAGACCAGCGTCTCCCAGCTGCAGTCCATCAGCTTAAGTAGCGTTTGCTCCTCCCAGCTCAGGTGCGCCCAGTTTCCCCGCCTCCAGTCGGTAGCAGGACTCCTGGAGAGAAAGAAAAAACACACAGGTGAGAAGACAGAGGCGGACAAAGTACCGACATTGGATGTGACACATCAGAGTCAAACATAGAGAATGAGGAGATGTTAGAGGTGAACACAGCCATCCAGCCCAAACCACACTACCTCCAAAAGCGAGGGACCAACTAGGAAGACGTCGAGCAGGAACTCAAGAGAGGGGGCGGCCCGAACCCGCCTCCTCAAGAGGCGACAGCGAATCCTCTCCGAAGAGGTGCAAGGGAGACCAGGGCGGACCCCCCGAGGCAGCCAAGCAAGTGCCCACAGGGGGCCACGGATGGCAACCGCCAGAACAGCCACTGGGGGCCTGCCAGCTACCGGTCAAGCAGGGCACCCGCTCCCAAGACCTCAGGCCCAGAAACCACCTGTCCCCCCAGCAGGGGCCCCACCCAACACCTCGGGAGACCAGGCTGCCCCAGACACCAACTTCCGGTGGCCATCGCCAACCTCGACGCCAAAGCCAGGCACCCAAGGGGGGACCATGAGTCCCCCCCTATTAGGCAATAGGCAACCCTGTTCCCTGGGACCCACCACTTGACAGGGGCCGACAAGAACTCAGGACCAGCTGCCACAGAGCCCTCCGGCAGGCCCGCCGCTGTGGGGGACCCGGCGGCCCGCATGGCTGCCCCCCTCACCATATGTGAGAAAAACCCAGACGACACCCCACCACCCGGAGAGGCAGAAACCCCCCAGGCACAGTCACGCATCTCACTCCCCACCACTGCCCCCAGTGACACCCTCCTCCACACTGCAGCCCTCCCTTAACCACACCCGCTCGCCTGCCATCTTTTTCAGTATAAATTGTTTGTATTTTACAAGAACATCAAATCAGAATGAAATCTTGACAGCAATCTAGATAGCAAGCCGGAATTTTATGGGCTGTTTTATGGGAAAATATGTTGGGGAAAAAAAGAAAAGTAGAAAATATACAAAAAAATATATTTCAATTTTACAAGATGAATGTCAAAATATTAGGGCAAAAATATTTGCATGTCTGCAACACTGTTTTTTAAAGTCAGCATATTCAAAACAATCTGTATTTTATAAGAAATAGCAATTATCCAAAATAAGAAAAACATAAATCATATTATGGGAAAATATCTCAGTGTTGCACGACCAAAGTCAGAATACGAGAACATAAATTACATTTAAAATGCAGGAAAAAGAACAAAAGATTTAAAAAAAAACAATCTGACATTCGTTTCCGTGAGAAAAAAGTTGCAACATGAAAGAAAAATGTGAATTTTATAAGAAATAGCAATTTCACAAGATGAAAGTCATCATACCAGGAGAATTCCGTCCGAACATTCTGATAAAAGATGGAAGTTGGCATCAAATTATAACCGTGTGGGCAAATATTGCAATCTTTCAGGAACAAAAATTGAGAGTTATTTTTAAATAAAAGAAAAAATCCATCCATTTTCTATGCCGCTTATCCTCATTAGGGTGGCGGGGATGCTGGAGCCTATCCCAGCTGGCTTCGGGCGGGAGGCGGGGTACCCCTGGACCGGTCGCCAGCCAATCGCAGGGCACAGAAGAAAAAAACGAATGTGAGAAATACTTTTCAGTTTCACAAGATAAATGTTGCAGTTTTACAATAAAAGGTTTTATGTCTGTGAGGAAAAAGTGATCGTTTCATAGAGAAAGTGCTGCCATTTCTCTGTCCGAATATTATGGGAAAAAATGTCTTTTGCAAGAAATAGCAATCAGAAAAGATGTTGTGACAATGAAACCATAAGATTATGATAAAAATGAAAATATATTGCAGTTATGGGAGAACAATATCAGAATATGAATATGACAAAAAAGAAAACATGAAAAAAGAAGAATATATACGAGAAATCCGAGTACGTGATGAAAAGAAGGGAAAAAAATGCACGTTTATGTTTTTATGAGAATACCCTTTAATTTCTCTGTGAAATATGATGAAAAATTGGACAAGAAATGACAATAACAAGCTATTATAAGAGATAAAGATGGAGATCTTCGGACAAAAGGATGTTATGGGAAATGCAAGCCCCAAGTCAGAATATGAGAAAAAGTAAAAAGATATGAAAAAAGGGCAATTATTCAAAGACGTGCAAGAAAATACTTGAAATTGTCCGAGCTGAAAGGTGAAGGAGGGCACGTCCCATCAGGCCTTGCAGGCCCGCATCTGAACGGCGAGCACTGCTGACAGCTCGTGGCGTCCGTAACTTGCCTAATGTGCTCTCGGCGGCATTGGAACAGAGATTAACGTGTTGTTCCGTCCTGCGTCGTCAGCTGCTGCGAGGATTATCTCGCGTGTGCAGAAGCTGCTAGGAACCACGAGGACCCTGCCGACCGGCCGAGGAAGATGGAGCGGGAGTTGTTGCTCAATTAATGAGGCGGTGACGCCGACACGTCGCCCGCTTTTCTTTTCGGCCTTGTAGGAACGTCGGAGGAGTCGCGCGAATGAGAAACCCGAAGACAAACAAGACTGATAGGGAGCAACCGTGCAGGGGAGACGCTCCCGCATACCCAGCAACAACGTACAGTATGTGCTATATATCATCACATTTGTACAATTTTAGAAAGACGTATCAGGTCTAAAAAAATATACAAAAAATAAAAAACAGCACAATAATATCATTGTCATTTTTTCATTTTTTTCAAACTCACTTAATTCATGAAATAAAATGTTAAAGTAAGTGTAAAGAATAACCCCCCAGTGATGGACAGTTACAGAAATTATACACGATTAATAAATAAATATTGATTAGAATCAAAACAAGAGTGAACCCCCGGGGAAGCTGAATCGTCGTATCCTCATCGTGACAATCCCTAAAAAATATTATACAGAATCCATCCCTCCATTTTCTATTCCGCTTCTCCTCGTCAAGGGGGTATGCCGGAGCCTATCCCAGCCGATACACCCTGGACTGGTCACAGGGCATATGATCCAAAATCTATTATAATAAAATATTACATACACGATTTGAAAAATAAAGACATAAATCATTCATTGATAACTATTTATAACTCATAGGGCAGCCTCAGACCCAATCAGGACTACCATGCGGGACCTGTTGAGAACGGCTTGGAAGAACCTCAGCGAGGTGAAGAGCCGTCGCAGTCTTCATCCCAAAGGAGCCGAGCTCTTGGTCCATCAGTTTTGGAACATCACTCTACTGACTATTAAGAGAAAGAATTTCTACTACCACTTAAGAAACGGGTACATGACACCAGCTGCCAGAAAGCCAGCATGGGAGAAGATCCAGAGGGCAAAAAGACAGCAAGACCTGCATGTTGCGTAGCCTGACCTTGCCAATGCGCACAGGTCTGTCCTCCATCAGCTCATCAAGTTGGGGTTCTTCCATGTCCCTGTATCCATCAGAGTCCTGGTGGCCAAGTACCAGGATTTCACCACAGGCTGGAAACAGCTGAGAACTCGGAAGCAACCACACCATCTTTGTCCCAGGCGGTGAGGAGATACCCTTCCTGGTCTGGCCTGCAGAGCTCTCTGACTGGCAGATGGGGGAAACGGGGAGGAAGAATCTTGCAGATGACCTGGGGCTGCCAGAACACCTTTCGGAAGCATGCTACCCATCAGCGTGGAATACAAGCAGTAGAAGGCCAGACTTGTACTGGAGCTTAAGGAACCCACTGACCAGCTGGTGAGAGCAGCGGAAACCCTAGTGAAAACAGGTAGGAACTGAAAAGCCCAGGAGGAAGTTGACAAGGCAAACAGCAAGCTGGAACACATCAAGGTCGTCGGCAGACTCCAGCAGGTCTCGGAAGAAGCAAAACACCAATGTTCTGGTCAAAAAACATTAGGGAACAGCAGAGACCAGAGGTGCTGAGGGCTGAGCAGTAACAAGGAGGTTGGACTTCATGAGAAGGAGACTGGCCCGTGTCATGGTCTGATCTGTGGAAGATATCCCAAACCGGGCTCAGCTTCCTGAACAGGTCAACACCTTACCTCCTTCATGAAACCTCCACCGCTGAAAAGACCTGTTCCACATGTAACACCATGAATGCAAACCTTCAGCACATCCTGTCGGTCTGCAAGACCGTGCTTACACAAAGCCGATACAGGTGGCAACACCTCCTGGTGCTGAAAAAGCTGGTAGAGGAGGCATGCAGACCGGAAGCCAACAGCGGACCTGCAGTCCCGGTGAAGCGTTCCACCCATTTTTTTAGGGAGGGATACCCTCCGCAACAGAGATACTGCAGGTCTCCTCTCAGTGCCTGCGACATGAGGGTTGATCTTGGAAAGCAGCTACAGTTCCTCATGGAGAGTGCTGAAACGTCTCTGCGGCCAGGCTAGGTATTGTGGTTGGAAGCTCGCAAGATGGTCCTACTAGTGGAGCTCACAATGCCATGGGAGGAGAACTTGGAACCATTCTAAGTATGCAGATCTAGACATGGGGTGTACGAGCTTTGTTGCATCCTCAACTGCTCGCCTACTCTGTGATGTGGAAGGAAAAGGAGTGGTGCATCGGAGAGCCATCAAAGAACTGGCTGAGGAGGCGGAGAAAGGCAACTCCTGGCCGTGGCAGTTGGGAGCCAGACCATCTTGAATCCATTAGCAGGGGTTGGCAGGGGTGGGTCTCTACCTTTACTCCACCACCAGGAGATGTACTGGGGATATAGGAGCTGGTGGTTCCCGGCTGATGACCCGCTTAGGTCCATAGGTCATAGGTCACACCTGCATTGGGCACTGGTGGAGGTGCGTCAGCAGGCAGACCATCAGCCTTTACCATTTCAAGTAATAAAAAGGTCCCCAAAATATGGAAATTTTAAAATACAATAAAATTCAATATACACCTACAATATCTACTCTATATACTGTATTAAAAATAATTTATAATGGGATTATGGAGAATTCATGAATATGATATAAAATTGAATTGAATAGTAGTAGAGGGGGAGGAGCTCAGAGTAGAGCCGCTGCTCCTTCACATGGAGAGGAGCCGGTTGAGGTGGCTCGGGCATCTGGTCCGGATGCCTCCCGGGCGCTTCCCTGGTGAGGTGTTTCGGGCATGCCCGGCCCCCGGGAAGACCTAGGACACGCTGGAGGGACTATGTCTCACAGCTGGCCTGGGAACGCCTCGGTGTCCTCCCGGGGGAGCCGGAAGAGGTCGCCGGGGACCGGGAAGTCTGGACTTCCCTACTGAAGCTGTCGCCCCCACGACCCGGACCCGGATGAGCGGAGGAAAATGGATGGATGGATGGATGTAGATACATAAAGTTTTTAAATAAGTCAAAACATGTCATCATATACATCATTTCTAAAAGGAACAAAAACATTATGCCCAGTCAGCAAGTAAACAGGGGGTACCTAATGTTGCGCAAACGCTGACCCAACCGCCGATGAAGAAGACATTTGGGTACATTTTATTTGCGCTCAGTCTTTAAAAAGAGTGTTATTGCAGATAAACACGCCACGGCGAGCGTTTACAGCGCCACAATCCACACGAGCGACTTTAACTGGGCCTCCTCGTGCCGCCGCCGGCGTTCATTGGTTGTAAAGCCGACTCATCAGCGCCGCGCGCGCCGCATCAAACGCGGATCACGCCGCGCGACACGTGTAAATTACCCGCAGTCAAATAAGACTTTTTATTGTAGGATTGTAAGCCATTTTGTCGCTTGTCAGCGCCGCCTGTAAATCAAGCCAATCAGGGGTGGAAAAAACGGCGCGCTGGCGGTGACAAGCGCGGGGGCGGCAAGCAGAATGATTATTTTAAGCTGCACGGGGGAGCGAGTGAAACTACTTTCTGACACTTTCATCATGCGTCGCCACGCCGCTGGAGTTCCTCCCCGAATTGACGTCGTCGGCGCTGATCAAAGCCCGAATGGGACGGCGACATTGGCGGAGAAGTGTTTCACTTCCACGCTGTCACACACACACACACACACACACACACACACTTCAAGGGCTGCAAAGTGTGTGCGCGGACTGCTAATATTTGTCATTTTCCACAATAAACCCCAATGACGCGCTCCTCCATTTACAGCTTCCCGCTAGAGTGCTAGCATCACAGTTCACGGCAGCACTCGTGCAGATGGCACGATGATGCTCGGCCTCACACAGTCGCAGGACATGTTCGCCTCGAAAAGAAATAGCAAGGGCTCATACTCCGCTTCACAAAGTCTCACTACATGTTGGAGTTCACCTTTCATCTACGATGAACCGCAGCTCCCAGATGCCGGCAGCACTCGTGCGACCCCGGAGCACGACACTACCGGCTATGGGCGAGACCCGATGATCCGGTCAAAAGGCAATAAAATCTGCTCGTTTTTTCTCTATTGGCAATTTAGGATGTACGAAGACAGCATGTTTATGTGCACATGCATCAGGAAGACAATGTATGGTATGCTGCATGCTGTTATGCCTCATTGAACTCAAACGGAAAAAAATGGAAGGGCTCATACTCTCTTTCACAATATCTTATT
>QODF01000191.1:181380-196520 GCA_024372805.1 Oostethus manadensis
ACCCCGGAGCACGACACTACCGACTATGGGCGAGACCCGATGATCCGGTCAAAAGGCAATAAAATCTGCTCGTTTTTTCTCTATTGGCAATTTAGGATGTACGAAGACAGCATGTTTATGTGCACATGCATCAGGAAGACAATGTATGGTATGCTGCATGCTGTTATGCCTCATTGAACTCAAACGGAAAAAAATGGAAGGGCTCATACTCTCTTTCACAATATCTTATTACATTTTGGAGTTCACCTTTCCTCTCCAATGTACCGCAGCTTCTCAGTACCGGCAGCACTCATGCAACCCCAGAGCACGACACTACCTGCTATCAGCGAGACCCAGTGAGCTCATGAAAAGGCCGTCAAATTTCTAGTTCTGTTCCTATTAACAGTTGAAGTCGCCAAGATGTGTGAAGACAGTATGTTTGGTGTGGCCAGACGGCAGGAAGACAATGCATGGCATGCCGCACGTTGGTATGCCTCAATAAAATCAAGAAAACAAGGAAGGGCTCGTGCTCGTTTTCACAATGTCACACTACATGTTGGAAAGTATCGTTTCCCCTTGGAGAACCACGGCTCCCCGGGGCCGGCGGCACTCGTGCGGCCTCAGATTAAGCTTAACTGACTCATAGTCAGCGGATACTGCAGCTATTCTGCTGTACAAGACAGAGCAACGGAGCGATGATTGCTTACTGCGGCACTGAAGGTGCCGGTGGCGGCACTCGAGCCTGAGGTTGGTGACCCCCCCGTGTGGGCATTACGTCGTTGCCTTCTTTAATGAATGATGCGTTTGTTGAACCCCCCCCCCCCCCCCCCCATGTCATCAATCTGAGCTGCGTCCTTGGCCGGGTTGTCCTCTGCGGCGACCTTCAGCGTCCGACTGACTGATGATTTCGGTGCGGAACAGACCTTCTGAGCAAAACTTCATAGTCCACCGCTGGGGGGGGCAATGGCGTCCGGTTTGGGTTTCCATGTGTACACGCTGCCCACAGAGAGGACAGTTGTATGTGTTGATAATAAGTCACGCTGAATGGGAAACCTTTGTACATTCTCCAAAACGCTAGCCAAGGTTCTCCTGTATTTGGGTTCTCCTCAGTGGAAAAGTTTTAGGATTCTTCTGCGGAATTATGTGTTACTTTGTGTGGAAGGACATGTTTTGGAAAAGGACCAGCTTGAGCTATACCGTCGTCCTTTGGTGAGCAACAAGAACTCATGTCCGTTTTTCCAGCCATCCCCAGATGTTCTCCATCGGATTTAGACGAGGGGAACACGCAGGATGGTCCAAAAGAGTCCGCTTGTTATTGGGAACAAGTCCTTTGTGACGTGTTGAGACAGCCGGTCATTACCACACAGACCATGCCCCCTGCAGCATCTCCACGTAGCCGGCTGCTGTTTGACGCCCCTGCGCAACCTGAAGCTCCGTTGTTCCATTGAAGGATCCTGATGGTGTAAAACATCTCAGGTGGGATCTCCTTGTCATGCCAGCAACATTGGAAGCCATCAGGACCTCCAAGGGAGAGGAAACGTTTTTCCACCTTTCAATGTCCCATGTTTGGTGCTCTCCTGCAAATTCCAAACCTAGAAGAAGACCAGGCCTTTGCAGATGTTGTTTCTTCTCCGGAGGATGGTGTCTGATGGTTATTGGACTGGTCCCTGCACCAGTAACAACTTTCATTTGGGCTGAGGATGGTCTCGAGTCTTGGCGAGCGGCCAATGGGATCCTCCCCTTGACTTTTTTGTTCCCTGAGCCTCAGGATGTGTGATGAAGTTAGAAATCTTTCTTATGCAGCTCAACAATTCAAAGAGAGAAAGCATTTTTGCCTTTGCCATTAAGAGAATGATGAGAGTGTGACGAGAGACCTGACACTAAATCGCATTTTGCCTTTTGAAGGCTGTGACTTTTCACTTTCATGCTTCTTTGCAACAAATCCTGTTTCTTCTTTGTGCGTTTTGAAGTTCTACTCGGAACCTCCTGTAGGTCCAACTGATCATCTGGTGTTGAAACGTGAAAAATGCTGGAAAAACTCGGTGGAATGGCGTGTGACGTGCACAGTGCCTGCTATGAAGGGCGGGTCCCCAAAAAAGTGAGGTTTGATGTCTTTGAGTTGCGTCGCCATGGTTACACCAAATGCTAGATCGCGGGAGTTTGTCTTGCAACTAAACGAAATGTAGAAATGATGAATAATAATGAAGAGGAACACCAGAATGCTTGGCAGAGCCATAATAATAATAATAATAATAATATGCGTGTCGCGGTGGCCGCACGGTGGATGAGTGGTTAGCACATTGGCCACACAGTCGGGAGATCTGGAAGACCTGGGTTCAAATCTCCGTCGGGCATCTCTGTGTGTGGGTTTTCCCCGGGTACTCGGCTTTCCTCCCACATTCCAAAAACATGCATGTTAGCTTCATTGGCCGCTCTAAATTAGAGTGTGAATGTTTGTCTATATGTGCCCTGTGATTGGCTGGCGACCGGTCCAGGGTGTACCCCGCCTCCCGCCCAAAGCCAGCTGGGATAGGCTCCAGCATCCCCGCCACCCTAATGAGGATAAGCGGCGTAGAAAATGGATGGATGCTTGTCACCAGTAGCGCTTGGACTGGTTTGGCTCGTTTGGACGTGCATGCTGGGACTTTTCGGAACGCGGAAAAGTAAAAAAACCCAAGTAGTACTCACAGAGCGTGACCCGCTTGGCTTCTACGGCAAATAACAAGACCTCAATCTCTCCTTTAATCAAATCCCGACCTTTTTGTGCTTCCCTGCCACAGAACTGTCAGCGCTTGGGAAAAAAAAGGCCTTCCCTTATCAAAGAGCCCGGGGTTCGATTGATTCCCAGACCGGGAGCGTTTCTCCCTTTTTTCACTCAGCAACTTTGAAGATCGGGAAGGGGAGGACAGCGAAAAACACCTGCATCCCCCATCAGGCAAATTACTTCTGACTTCCAATTTATTTCGGCAGGAAATGGAAAGCTACATCCTAACCACAGTCAATGGGGGGGGAGGGCGGGGGGCGGGGAGGGGTAATCAGGCGGCTGGCCGACTCCAAGGCCTCCATCCTGTCACTTTTAATAGCCACTCTGACCACACAATCTGCTCCGTACGCCCCCCCCCCGCCTCCTCCGTGTCCTTCCTAATAACAACCCAACACGGCGGGAATCACATCCGCCACCTTTCTTGCCGCTTAAAGACGCGACGGCGAGATTGGGCGCCTTTCATCCGCCTCCCCCCTGGATTAGATGGAGGCTGAGATTGGCTGTAAAACTCCGCAGTGTCACTTTGAGGCCCCGCACCAGACCGCGTCCCGGCGTAAACCGGGCAACCTCACGCACGTGTTCTGGAAACAGTCCGGTTTGAAGGACGCTTTCCCCCGAGAAGAACCTTTAGACCAAAAAGGGCAACGTTAGAAATGAGTTGGTCATTTAGTAGACACGACCGCCGGTGAAACCATTGCCTAAAAACCCAATCCTGAACCCCACTCAGCCCCGCCCTCACCAGAACACATTCGCAACAACTTATTTATGTCTTATATGTCTTATCTTCGCTTACTCTGTGTCCACCATTGGGTAAGAGGAGCGTAAAGGTGAATATGTATTAAAAACGGTGAATATAGGGGTGCTATTCCATGTCTAGAGGGCTCTAATGACGTCATAAACAGGTTTGATATGCTCTAACTGCAAAAATACTTTATTTATAAACAAGGGAGGAATTCAACGTAGACCCCAATGAGGATAGAACATGGATGGATGGATCCAACATCGGATTTAACAACAGCGCCACCAGGTGGTGTAGTGGTGCAAAAACCCCCAGGAAGCTACTGTAGCAGCTTGGCACGCAGTGTATGCTTTTTCCACATAGGAACAACCATTTTCCCGTTCCGGCGTGCCGCGGACAACGTGCTTTTCCGAGCGGGAGCATCCGTTCACACGCCACACTCTGATGCATATTAAGCACACGCCGCCAACAGGGCGCCGTGTTTTGGTGCATTAATAATAAAGAAGAGAGATGACAGAGGCGCTTGTTTTACACACAAGCGAGGTTTTACCCCCTGTCGGGGCGTCCTATCATCTCCTGGTAAACTGTTTACTTTTTCCTCTCCCTTGCTCGCCACACGCGTGCGGTCGGTGTGATGTTTCCCGTCAGAGGCGGTCCCTGGGGCCCGCCGCCCGAGAGTGGATCAGGAGTTTGCGTCTCATTAGTGACGGCGGATGAAAGTAAAACCACACAGATCAAAACGTCGGCTAATTGTGGGAAGTGGAGACGAGCAACGGTTCTTATTGGAGGCGGGGGCGGGAAGCGGCAGGCCTCCCGGATCCACGTAAAACCCGACCCTACCCGGTTGTCCCGTCGGGGAGATGAAACCTCGAGATGCGGAGCCGTCCTTCCGACAGCCACTCGTTGAAATGTTGGCTCAGCAAAGTAGATAAAAACAGCGCAGAAGAAACCCTGCTCTTTGATACGGTTAAAAAGGCAGCATTTCCAGAAATGCTGCAAATGTTAGACGGTAGGAATTGCCTGTGAGGAAATACGCCGCAAACGCCAATTTCATAACGTCCCAGAGTAAAAGATGACATTTTTAAAGAAATATTGCATTATTATTAGAGATGCGCAGTATCTTTTTTTTTTTTTTCAAACCATCACCGATAACTTTTTGCTTCTCAAGGCCGATATGACAACGATTTGACTTTTCATAAATGCACAAGTGTAGTTTGTGCACACCCAGAGGTAAGAAGGAGTTGAAGAAATGAGGATTAGTTGATTAGTCCGAATGAAATATCCCCACATCACTACTATCAGGAGAACCAGAGTATAGAGGGGGAGGAGCCACCTGCTGCGGCCCAGCAAGGTGCACTGTATTCGGGCACGCACTCTGAGCAGCCGGTGGGACGCCACGGAGGTCTCTGGCACACCCGTTGGACTTTTCCTTGCCACAAAGCTGGCATTTCAACCTTTTTTGGTGCACTCAACCATCTTTTCCCCTCGTCGCGGAGCATTTGGTGCAACCTCACTGCTCAGAAAGTGAATGTTTGTTTACAAGTGAGCTCAGGGGACGTTACGACAGGCCATCAGCGTCACAGGCAGGAGGAAAAAGGAGCGTTAGATTTGCTACCCAACACTGTACGGGTACAGTTGCTTAGTTGCCGTGTTGTTTAATTACCTCTGCTATTTTATTATTATTATTATTGTTATATATTAGCATAATACAATATTAGCGGTTTCTTTGGTCTCAAAGAAGGAAATTGACCAAAACATCAATTTGCGGGACAAAAAACATCAAAAGGGCCTTTCATTGTTTGTCAAATAAAAAAGTGTGTTGGTTTTTTCATAGCACTTTTCTTAAAATGAATGTTCAAATCCCGTCGCATGTCGTACTCGTGACGTCAGTCAACCGCAAACAAAATTCCTATTTTGTTGATGTGCTCTTTGGCAAATTGGAACCTCTTTTGCACATGCCTTTTTTTTTTTTACAAAGGGACTTTGCGGGGGATTCTTGTAAATAGATTAGCTTCACACAGACGTCTTCTAACTGTCACAGTACTTACAGGTAACTCCAGATTGTGTCGGAGCAGATCATTGGCTGGGCCATTCTGGTTATTCTTCCATCCATTTTGGCAGTTGTCTTCCCTTTTTTGCACCTCTTCATAAGTTTTCCCGTCTGCAATCAACTTTGATTAAAAAGTTCTTCTGAACAATGTCTAGAAGGACCCATTCTCCTCAGGCTTTCAAAGGGAAATTATGTTCTACAAGCTCGTCCTTAAATAGGGGCCACCTGATTCACACAATTGATCACTGATTGATTCCCTCACTGCAATTTTTTTAAACACGCCTTCCACCGAATTGGCCAATTGCACCAATAAGAGCGTGCATGTCATGAACGCTTGTTTTCTGAGAATCTAGTGCACCTGCTGGTTTGCAATACCAATAGACTAATAAGAGTGATCCATCTGGTTGACGGGGGGCCCTTTTTGGGGTGGAGGCGGATGTCATCGTTCCTCTTCCCCCGTGTGCACACAGACGAGCGGCCAATCGGATTGTCGCGCTTCGGCTCGGCTGCGTTGATCCTCGCCGGTCGATATCGTTCTAATCTGCGTATCTTACATCTTCATTTCTCTAATCACGGCTGCGCTTAAGCGGGGATCGTCAACGTGACGGGTGGAAAACAGCGCTAAGAAGAGCTTTAGCATGAATACAAAAAATTGTATTCAAAAAACAACAAGTTTTGTTTAGACCGGGAGCTTTCAACGTGCGGCCCGTGGGCCAAATCCGTCCGAGAACGACATCCAACTGGTCCGTTTCCGCCTGGGAGTAACTCGTGTTTTACAGCAGATTCTAAAAAGAGCAGAGCACTCCTGTTATATAGAGGATCTTTGAGTGCAAGTGCTCAATGATGTCACTGATTTGGGCTGCAACTGAACTTCCATCTCCGACTCCCCTGAAGCTTCTTCTTTCCACAAACTCATATTTCAGACTACCAAAGTGCTATTTTTTTTTTTAAATATGACAGGACTATTCTCATAAAATGCGGCCATTTTTGTGTGTCTTGATATTTTGACTTTATAAAATCGCTGCTGTTTTTTTCCAAATTTCCTCTGGTACATTTTTTCCCGCAATAGTTTGACTTTATTCCCATGTAATTACTTTTCACTCCAGCCTCATTTTAGATAAAAGTTACAATTTTGTTTTTTGGTTTTTAATATTTCATACTAACCAAAAAAAAACAAAGAATAAAATCATATCTCGCGATATTAGAAGGCTATTCATGTACAATTCTGTTTGTTTACTAAAATGACTGCCCCTTTTTTCCTATTTGCTCTTTTTGTTGTTGTTGTTTGTTGTTGAGGTTCGGTTGGCAGACGCAGAAAAAGGCACGGCGGATCACCCTCTCAATACATGATCTTTGACTCGTGCTTTGTGCGCCTTCGCAGAATGAAAAAGTCCCATCGTGTTTCTTGCGAGCGTCACGCACGCAAACTAAAAATACTTGACCTTTGCCAGGGGGAGGTCGTCTCTTTGGCCCGAGACACCGAGTCCTGATGATGATGAGGATGAGGATGGCCCGAGGTGAAATACGTGACTGAATATTCAGAACTTGCTCCTTTTCTGCTCGGCAGCCTTTGCGGCCGCGACACACACACACACACACACGCATACACACACCATTAGTGACACGCACACACACACTTGGCGTAAACACTCCAGCACAGACGCTCTTGTGTCTGGTAGCGAACATCTGCAGCGTGTTGATGCAACGCGTCGTCATGGTTACATGTTTGAATTCCTATTATCCACCGCAACATCATTTTTATCCCGACAAGACGCACGGGGCCCTTTGTCTGAACTGCCTGATCGGCTGTGTCTCGGCGTCTCGGCGTCACAAAGACACTTTGGCTTGCGGTCGTAAAACCCGCCGCCAGACGCGCGTGTCCGCAACGTGGATCAGCAGATGGTTTTATTGGCCCCGTGCGCCTTCTAAAAATCTCCTTCGACGAATAAACATTTCATGTCATTTTACAAGAGTAAAGTCAAAATATTACAAGAAAAAATGTACTAGACCATCATTTTACAACAACAGCCTCATAATAGGACATACAATTACATCCCTTCAGTACCTTAAAGTCGAATAATAAATATTATGTGTACAAACAGACAAAAGCAATCTTTTTTGGGGTTGGGGGAAAAGTTATATGTAAAAAAAAAAAAAAAAAAAAAAAAAATTTCAGAATAAAGTCCAAATAATTTTTACTGAAAAGAAGAATTTTCAGATTTCCCAAAATGGCTCTCACAAACAAGAAAACTTTTCCATTTAGTAGATGAAACATTAGAAAAACATTCAAAGTTGTAATGTGATTAGAAAAATTCTTTCATGCAAATCAGGTCCAAATATTAAGGGAATAAAGAAACTTCAAACATTTGACAAAAACAGTTTACAGAAGAAAGTCCAAATATTAAGAGGAAAAAAGTAAAAATAAAGAAGTTGTAATCTTACAAGAATAATTAATATTGAGAAAAAAATATTCTGGTTTTAGTAGATTGGAATATGCCATTTATTGAAATTGGAATATTATGGGTGGAAATATTTCATTGGTGTAACTCGTAATATTATAAGAAATGAAAAGAAAAAGTTTTTGGGGAAAATTAGGCCGAGAAAAAAAAGGATCATCTAGGAATAAAGAGAAAAACATCACAAGAAGAGAAGAATGTTGAAATAGTACAATAAAGCTGCAGAAATTACAAGAAGTTCATCAAAAAAGTCCAAATATTAAGATACACGATTACACTTGCAATATCAAAAAATGATCGTGGTAGCACAAAATTGAATTATTAAATCAATAATGTACAATTTTCTGCCGTTGGATCATTTTGAAAAATAAAGAAAAGAAAAGCAGTTGCAGTTTGGGAGGAGATGTAACTTTATTGTTTAGGAATAAAGTCCAAATACGACGGGAATGAAGTCTGAACTGTTTCCGCACCGTGTCTGCGCACGTGCACATGCAGCGCTTAGCTACACTAGCGCGCATCCTGCTAGCTTAGCATCTTTTGCTGAAGACCAGCGTACAGCCCCCGTCGGCAGAGCTAGGGCGTGTAGCGAAGCCTGTTGTTCCTCCGCCGAGCCGTATGAGATGTTTGTGAGTAAACACGCCGGCTTTGCTGCATCTGCAGGAGAACTAAAACGTGCGAGAGTAACCTGCTCCGGTCTCATCTTTGGAACCTTCTCAAAGACGTGTAGCGAAGCCTTTTTCGCAACGGTTTTCATTTCTGCAACGTCGCCCGCCGGCCGGGCTGCTCGTGGGGTCCAGGGTGACATGATGTCCAGAGAGACGCTGAGCACGTTCCCGAAGAGCATCCGGTTGACAGTCTGGCTCGGCTTCAGCTCCGGATCTTCCCCAAATATCGAGGGATTGACTTTTGGGTTTTTTACACTCCAAAGCTGTCTCTGTTTTTGTTGACTTGTTCTTGCTTAAATCGCGTCCATCTGCCGGCGCACGACGACCACGTCTGCTCCCAAATCGCTTCCACTTCATCCTCGTCAGCCCCGCCCCCGCGCCTCCTGAAATGTCACCGGCGCCGCGGCTCTAATTCCACTCGCCGTCTGCAGGTGCGGCCTGACATTATTCCGACTCCGCCGGGGCCTCGGAGGAGCGCCGGCGGTTCAGGTGGATTCCGTCGGCATCTCTCCCCCGTCCGGGCCTTTGACCTTCCGTCTGCTCTTTCGCCTTCGCTTCTTCTCCGTCCCCGAGCTACAAATCCCAGCAGTGGACTTTCGCAAAGACACTTCAGGTGCGTCGTCATGGCGATAGAGGTCCTCTCTTCCCGTCTCCGGCCATTTTTTTTACCTGCACGTGCAACGTGTGCTCCCTTCCTCGACGTAAAAACCCGATCTCTTCCGGCCTCTCTTGGATTCCCGGACGTTGGAGGCGCACACTTTCCAAATGTTACGCCCCGTCCCGCGTCTTTGCAGGATTCTGTTCGTGCGTACTGCTGATGCACGTGTACAAAATGCAGTATTTGCTTTTGCTACGTGTGTACACGAATACTTCAGATGCATGAGCGCTCGTATCCGCAACATCTCCCGACAGAAGAGCCGATTACTATCACCGTCCTGCTACACTGAAAGACTGATTGTTCCTCCCAAACATCATCAACACAACAGAGGGGGGGACATAAAAACACACACAGGACTGGACTTTTCAACTTTGTGCCTTTACCTTATGTATTATTATTATTATTATTACCATTTGTTATGATCTATTATTGCACTACAAATTGGAAGTGAACCATTACTTATTTCTTCTTATCCATTATTCTATGAATACTTGAGTATAATACAGTATTTCCGTTGCTACGTGTGTACACGAATATTTCGGATGCATGAGTGCAAGTATCGGCATCATCGTCCGATTACTATCACCGTCCTGCTCCACTGAAAGACTGAGCAGATCATTTTTCCCACCACAGCAGATGGGGGGGTCATGAAAACACACACAGGGCTGGGCTTTGTACCTTTTCGTGATTATTATATTATTATTATGAATGATTGACGTCTTATTTACGTGTTTATCTATCTAGCTGTGTATCAATACTAATACAGTATTTTTGATGCGCGTGTGTTCTACTGATGCGCGAGTAAGGCAGTATTTCTGTTGCTTCGTGTGTACACGAATACTTTGCACGCATGCGTGTTCTACCGCATCTCCACTGCGGGCCAGAAGCAGAGCCAGATTGTCCTTCTTTAATGATAAACATGATAGTCTAAGTGGGCCATCTGCTTTATTGAATGTTAGCCTGCATGGCACACACACACACGCACACGCACACGCACACACGCACACACACACACACGCACACACGCGCACACACACACACACGCATCATTTTAACTCTTTCCCTGCCAGATTTTTCATCTCCAGGCTAGCAGATGCTCGGCACGTTTTGCGTCCAAGAGCGAAAATGAGGCCATGAATGAATTGCAGCTGCTGCACGAACACCACGAGATGATCCTCACGTTTGCAAGGTTGCAAAACGCCGGGAATGTCGTGGGATGGAATGCAAAGTAAGGAGGGGGGCGTTGATTGTGGATTGGTTGGCGCTTCTGGCGCTTCTGTCTTCATCAGCAATATTTTCGCTAGGGAAAAGCACTGGTCTGAAAGAGGGGTGAAAGAAGCCTATTTTGTCAAGAAGCATAACTCCGG
This sequence comes from Oostethus manadensis, assembly GCA_024372805.1. Taxonomy (NCBI): domain Eukaryota; kingdom Metazoa; phylum Chordata; class Actinopteri; order Syngnathiformes; family Syngnathidae; genus Oostethus; species Oostethus manadensis. The sequence goes on from QODF01000191.1 coordinate 192,059, forward strand.
TCTCAACCAAGATGGCGAGTATAGCATAGCATAACAGCATCATGCAACATAGCCTAGCATAGCATATAACATGGCAGCATAGCATAGCATAGCATAGCATATATAACATGACAGCATAGCATAGCATATAACATGACAGCATCATGCAATATAGCCTAGCATAGCACACCACAGAGTATAGAGGGTACTGTAACATAAGAGATATATTTGGTGGGAAAAGTGGTCACATGGGCTTTCTTCCCCGTTCTCCTTGTTTACGTCCCTAAAAACGGAGTTGATTACGCTGCTGCAGATCTGCCAGTGAAATCAGGCGTTAGCCGCCGGCCCGGACAAGATGCGGCAAGTGAAGCGGCAACCCCCCCCCCCCCCCCCCCCCCAACAGCATGTGATGCTCCCGTGAACAACAGGATCTCATCACGGGGTGGAGCACGGCCTTCTGGTCCCCTGTTATTGGCCGCCTTTGCACCGAGCTCACGGTGACAGACAGAGACGGCGACGTGATCATCGCTCAACTAGCTGGACGGAAAGTCGCTTTGACTCGCCGGTGTTTGGCACATCACGCGTGGCGACGCCAACACGCCTTTTCTTGGCATCTTCTGCACCAAGCGTGTCCAGGGCGAAGCCGGCCGGCCAAATCTCAAATTTATAAAAGCACGTGTGACATATTTACCTTTTTTCTTGCTATGTTTAATTCTGTTTGATTTATGATGTTTAATATTATTGTAAAATACACATTTTTTATTTTCCTATTCATATTTATATTTCTCTTGTTTTTTTTCTTTTTCACTTTTTATAATTTAAATTAAACCCTAACCATTTTAATATGAAAGTATTTTACTTTTTTAATTCATATTTAAATATATTTAGAAGAAGTAAAAACATGTAAAAAATATTTTTGAAAATGTTCTCACTACATTTTTGGAAAGGTTTTATGTTTTGTTGTCAAAATTAGTTTATAATGATTTTATTATTATTATTTTATTTTTAACTATTTATTGTTTATTATCTGTTGTACATTTTTACAAAGATTCTCAATTTTTTTATTCATTTAGAATAAATTGTCATTATTATTTGTACATTTGGAAATATAGTTATCATGCATTTTTTATTTTTGTAAGTTATTGTTTGCAATATTATTGTAAAAATAATTTTCATATATTTATTTTTACTTATTTAAACATTAGTATTATAATAATTTTTAAAAATAGTTTAAAAGACTGCAGCGCATCGTGCGCTCCGCCGAGAAAGTGATCGGCTGCAGCCTCCCATCTCTCCAGGACCTGTACGTCTCCAGAACTCGGGGGCGAACGGGCCGGATACTCGCTGACCCTTCCCACCCTGGACATGGACTATTTGAGCCACTCCCCTCTGGCAGAAGGTTACGGTCCGTTCGGACCAGAACCTCTCGCCACAAGAACAGTTTCTTTCCTGCTGCTGTTGAACTCATGAACACTTTATAACATTTGCACTATGCTCACTTTATAACCAGTATTTTTGGCACCTTATACTACCTGCACTAAAAACACTCTCATGCCTTTACTTATCAGTGATTTCACCTTTTTACTCAGGTTCTATGTTTAGTTAGTTCTATGTTTATTTAATACTCTATGTTTACTTAGAATTCTACGTTGCACTGAGTCGCCAAAGAAAGTTCCTAGTTTGTGAATTGTTCACTTACAATGGCAATAAAGTTTTTCTGATTCTGATTCTGATTCTGAACGTATTTCTTCACTTTTTAATATTAAAGGTTTTGTGTTTTGTTGTCAAATTTTATTTAAAAATATTTTATATTTCCCTTTTTTAAGTATTTATATTTTGTGTAATTTTTTAAAGAGGTTATCATTTTTTTTGTCATATCCAATTGAATATTATTTTGCCATTTAAACCAGTTTGTTTTTTTTACTTTTTAAATATAGTTATTACATTTCTTGCAAGATTATTGTCAAATATATTTTTTTATTTGTTTATTTGTGCTCATTGAAATATTTGTATTACATTGAATAAAAAGAATCCAAAAATAACATTATTTAAAATCATAAATACATGTAATTTTTCTTGCTAAATTTATTTTTATTCATAATTTCAAATGATTTTGTTCTTATTCATTTTTTTCGTCAAATATAGTCAAGTAATATATGTCATCAAATATGTATTATTATTCATAGTAAAACATAATGTTCTTTTTTTTTTTATATACCTAAATATATTCCTCTATTAAAGGACAAATAATAAAAAAATAAAAACACTTATCTCCGCAAAAGGAATCTTTGTTGAATGTATTAAATGTATAAAAAATATGACATTTCTAAAATATATGAAACATATAAAATATATTACAAATATAAAAGTTATTAAATTAAATTTATAAAAGATATGAAACATACAAATATATTAAAAGTATGAAAGTTATTAATTTTATTAAATTATTCAAAATGTATAAGTACAAAAAATATAAACGTATAAAATATATAAAAGGTATTAAAGATATAAAACGTAAAAAAGCTTTGTAATGTATAAAATTCATGAAATGTATAAAAGATATGAAACATAAAATATATTAAATGTATAAAAGATATGAAACGTGTAAAAGATATGAAATGTATAAAATATATTAAATGTATAAAAGATGATAAAAGTATAAAAGATTTGAAAGGTATAAAAGATATAAAATGTTTAAAAGATATGAAATGTATAAAAGCATTGGAATGTATAAAATACATGAAACGTATAAAAGATATGAAACATATAAAAGATATGAAATGTATAAAAAATATGAAACGTGTAAAAGATATAAAATATATAAAATATATGAAATGTATAAAAGATGTTAAAAGTATAAAAAATTTGAATTTTATAAAAGATATAAAATGTATAAAAGATAAAAAACGCATAAAAGCTTTGAAATGTATAAAATACATGAAACGTAAAAAAAATATTAAACGTGTAAAATATATGAAACGTATAAATGATATAAAACATGTTAACGATATGAAATGTATAAACAATATGAAACGTGTAAAACATATGAAACGTATAAGAAATATGAAACATTTTAAAGATATAAAATGTCCAAGATAAGAAACGTATTAAATATATGAAACGTATAAAAAATATTAAAAGTATAAAAAAAATAAAATGTATAAAAGATATGAAATGCAAAAGTACAAAAGATATAAAATATAAAAGATATGAAGTGTACAAAAGATATGAAACGTATAAAAGCTATGAAATGTATTAAAGATATAAAACGTATAAGTACAAAAGATATGAAACATATAAAATATATGAAGTGTATTAATGATATGAAATGTATAAAAGATATTAAACGTACAAAAGATATGAAACGTGTAAAAGATGCGAAATGTATAAAAGATATGAAATGTATAAAAGATATGAAACATAGAAAAGATGTGAAATGTATAAAAGATATGAAACGTGTAAAAGATATGAAACGTGTAAAAGATGTAAAATGTATAAAAGATATGAAACGTATAAAAGATATGAAACGTGTAAAAGATGTAAAATGTATAAAAGATATGAAACGTGTAAAAGATGTAAAATGTATAAAAGATATGAAACGTGTAAAAGATATGAAACGTGTAAAAGATGTAAAATGTATAAAAGATACGAAACAGATAAAAAATATGAAACGTGTAAAAGATGTGAAACGTATAAAAAATATGAAACGTGTAAAAGATGTAAAATGTATAAAAGATGTAAAATGTATAAAAGATATGAAACGTGTAAAAGATGTAAAATGTATAAAAGATATGAAACGTGTAAAAGATATGACGCTGCCTCCCCGCCGCCCGCTTGGGTGTTTTCCTGGTGCCTAATTAAAGGAAATGTGCATGAATGAAGTTATTTCTCCAAGGAAGAACGTCTGATGACAAAAATCATCAAGGGGGGGAATTAATTCAGCTTGTAGAATCAAAGCGTTTTGCCATCTTTGCTGTGTTGTTGCATTAAGCGCACATTACAAACAAAAGACACGGTTAAAAAGAAAGACGCCGTCCCTGCAGGAACATTTTGCATCTTTTTAGCTTCGCCGTCGATGTCGTTAAAGACGGTGCCGTTGATCTGATTCAAGTTCAGAGCGACCCGATTCAGCACCGACAACCGAAACTTTGTCTGGATGGGCTTCTTGATCTTCACCGCTGTGAGCATACGTCATCACAAAGTCAATGCTGGAAAAAACTCACCTGAGCACAGGCTTGCTGCTTCATGCACGGACGCTTATCTTCACTGGACGATGGACACACACATGATATTGGTAGAAACATGAATGGATGATGGACAGTGGATGGTAGAAACATGGATGGATGATGGAAAGTGGATGGTAGAAACATGAATGGATGATGGACAGTGGATGGTAGAAACATGGATGGATGATGGACAGTGGATGGTAGAAACATGGATGGATGATGGACAGTGGATGGTAGAAACATGGATGGATGATGGA
>QODF01000191.1:206090-243992 GCA_024372805.1 Oostethus manadensis
CAGTAGAATTCATGCTTCCATCTATCCCAGCAAGCCTTCCAGGTCCTGAAGCAGCAGAACAAGCCCAGACCATCACACTACCACCACCATATTTGACTGTTGCTATGATGTTCTTTTTATGAAATCGCATCTTCCAAAAAGTTCTACTTTTGTCCCGTCAGTCCACAAGATCTTTTCCCAAAAGTCTTGGCGGTCATCATTTTGTGTTCAACGATGTTATCTTTGACTAATAGTTTACTCTTTTTTTAATCAGCAGAAACATTTAAGTGTGACAAAAAGTCGGCAAAGAGTTTTTAGAGGCGGTGTGGTTCTTATTCTGTTAGCGGCACGCAAACATTTAGCAGCTTTGATGTCGACGTTTCCTCACCCGAGCCGCCTTGCATGCGATATTTCTTTCTTTTTTTCAGGCGAAACACATTTTGATGATTCGAACGGCGGCATGCTATCTGTCACGCCTGCCGGCAGATCCCTCCGTGTATTGCCATTCCCTCTTTATTGCCGGCCCGGCTTATCCGCCGCTGATGGAATTGTTAAAGAGCAGATAGGAGCAGAATCTAGGAGGGCCGCCTTTTGTCCGAGCACGCCTTCCCATCAGATGAGAGCGCCATGATAAGAATCTGAGCAGCGCCTGCAGGTCGTGTCGCTCTATGCATAACAATTGGCGGCAGTGAGGCTGCGAGGGGAAAAAGCACTTTGAGGCGCTTCTTTCGCAGATAAATATGGATAAGGCGGCATTGAAGCTGCTGTTCAAATCCAAATAATCAATACAACAGCGCGCTTTGTTACAAACAAAGCGCCATGCTCTTGTTTGGACGGTCTGGGCCTATTTACAGATCGGGCGGGTTTGGAGGTCCAACAACGCACACACTTGCAAAGCATGATCCGTAAGCCATCTCCTACTGCCCTTCTTGACAGTTCCCAAATAGGATGAGGTCTTCAGGAATCCCAGTTGATTGGCACACTTAAAAAAAGGCCACTCACAACAAACTGGGGGGGTGAGGAACCGAGGAGAAAACCATCAATCCCAGCAAGGAACAGCAGAAAGGCACGTGATGGAGGACCTGGAACAGACAACACGTGCAAATCAGAACATTCAGCTTCTTCCTCCAGCGAGGACCACGGAGAAAATGCAAGCATGCAACTTTCGTGTTTTGTGAAGCAACACGAGTGAGAAGACGAAACGTCATGTCAATTTTCCAAACACTTCAGCTTTCTCCCCCAATAATCAAATATTCTTCCCCGGATGGAAATATTTTCTTTGCTTTTCATAATATTACCACTTTTTCAGTTGCATGGTACTATATTGATATTATTTTTCCTCATATTAATACAGTATATCTAATATATGTTTATTCTCCTAAAAACCCATTTTTTCTCATTACTGTTCGACCTTTTCTTTCCTAGTATTTTGACTTTATTCTTATTAAAATTATAGCTGTCCTTTTTTGTCCTATTGCTTCAACGTTTTATGTAAATTTTCTGTTGGTAATTATGACTTTATTTCCATAATATTTTGACTTTATTCTCGTAACGTCAGAACTTTTTCCAAAACATCATTTTACAACTTTATTTCCTAATTTATGCCTTATAATTCTCCATTATCCTCGTAAGAATATGCCTTTTACCATTAGATTACAGTTTTTCTTTTAATTAATATATTTTATTTATTCTTGTACAATTACTGCAGATTTTTCCATAGTTTCTCCATTTCTGCAGTTTTTTTTACTTTCCACCTATTTTTCCTGCATTCTTATTTCCAGAATATTTTGATTTAATTCCTGCAACATTATAACTTTTTCGGCAACTTAGTTTTCCAAATATCACTATATTCATTTTCTCCCATCTTTTTTTCAAAAATTCTAGCAGAGTTGTGCTTTTTCTCACAATACTACCACCCTGGCCTAACTCTGGTTAGAGTGGTTTTAGAGTGTGCCCCTGGCCAGTATAAAGCAAGTTAATGGTCCCACTTTGGGCACGGTGGAATTTTTCTACTGCCAAACCGCTGCACACAAAAGGGTAAAAAATTGTCAAAACATTTGTCAAATGGTTTAATTTTTCTAAGAAATGCACCACACGGTGGCGCTGATATTGAACCCCATAAAAATCTCTGGGGTGCAAAACACCCACCGTGACTTCCGGGTACTCAGCCCGATCGCTACTAAATTTGGTGAACATTTGAAGCCAGCAACTGTCACGGCGGAACATTCGGCAGCGGTAGCGTGCTGACCTTTGCTAGGACACGCTCCGTGGTCCCCGTGACGTTTTGGAGCCACTTTAAAAACCAAACATTGGTTGAACGTCCTCAGAGCACCTTTGCAATCGATCCACACGCTGAGCCTGGAAAGGTCGAAGGGGGCAAAGCTGATAAACACAAAAACCCGTGAAGGGTGTCAACCTTGCATGATAATTTTTTACCTGTCATGTCGGGAAGCTTAGTCATGCAGTACTGATGGAGCCAATGTTTCTTCTGCCTTTCAGTCCAATTTGTGCTCCATCCAGTGCATGCTCTAAAGAGGACAAGGAACAAAAGAGAACATTAACGCTCTGGAGTCTGGATGAGCGATATCGAGCATGCATGGGGAGAGAAATGCAGCAAGAGACAGTGACCCGGTCCGCTTCATGGCCTGTTTGTGGATGTGCTGGATGGGCCAGATAAGCGCTGGGTCCAGGAATAGCAGGGATCTGATTGGAGCACCTGAGGATGGACAAGCTGAGAGAAAAAGATATTTAGCTCATATATTAGCATTCTAATGGAAAAAAGAACACGGCGATTAGTCGATCAGTCGTGTTGACTGGCGCACGGATGACGTCATGTGACGCTGGTAGGACAGTCCATGTGGACGTCCTCGCAAATGCCGTTTCTCGGGATACGGATGGGGATTTCGTTTGCATGCGTGCCCGTCAGCCGCGGGACCTTAATTTGGGACGGGACTTCTACTGAGTGTTGGACCACATCCAAACTCAAGGCTGAGCTTCAGGACAAGAGAGAAGATACGTAGCGACCCTAAACTTATGCTGATGTGCACGTTTGTGTTCTGGTGGCCGGGAAGGGACCAGCAACGGGGGCGTTGAGGGAGCCACTGTTGCCGTGCTGGCGTGTGTGCACGTGTGTTGTTATTCCTCGTGCGTTGTTCAAACCCCAGCTTGAATAGCAAGTCAGATGTTACCGTATGGTGGAAAAAGCAAGGGGAACGTAGGAAGCTTCGCCTGCACGGTCCAGGATCCAGCTATAGATTTCACGGTCAGACTGGCCCAGTAACGTGAAGCGTAAACACAAGTATACTTTCCCTCAAGACCCGAAACCTTTGTAGGGAAGGCGATCCATCTGTAAACTAAATCCAAGACGCTTGGTGAGTTTTCTTTTGACAATAAAGCAATTCCACCGTCGGGCGACCACAACCCAAACCCCTAGCCCCCCTCCACACCTCCTGGTGTGTAAAAAGTGGTTCTGAGGTAGTAAGAAGGGTTTGGGTGCCACCTGCCCAACCCCGTGCAGCACTTGACCTTAGCACCCCCCCCACTGCCAGCAGGCAGCTGAACCGAGGACCCCTGCACAACGGGGGGACGTCCCTGACCTGAAAAGCACCCAGGTCGAAGGTCAAAGAGTGTATGTATATATTCTTTGTAGTGATGTTCTTTTTGACAAGCTTGGTCTTCAGTCTCGTTTCCGGAAGTGATGTCATCGGGGAGACTCTCACCAGATTAAACAAAAGCTTCTGGAGGAAGGGGGCTCAACTTGCTTCAGTGTGTTTTTCATCAGTGCCTAAATGTTGTGTGGCTGCTGGATGTTAACAGCTTCTAAGTGACACTGTAAGTTTGTTTAGTTTTCCAAAAATGGGAGGTTTAAAACAAAAGTTGTCAAAGCAACGAGAGACCATGGACGCCCATCTCGAGTTCAGTTCTTTGCAGTGATCTTTTCACTGATGACCGCTCCGAAATGACACATACACTAGGAACATTTGGCTTGAAAGTACGGTATGAATGCATTCTCAAAAAGGATGCTGATTCTGTGGTACACAAGGAAGAAAAGACAAGAAAAGTTGCCACGGAGCAGAGTAAGTCATGTCTTGTTTTGCGTGTGAAACCTTCTAAATGCTACTCCATGATAGCGACAAGGCTGCAAAAACATTATACATGTTATATAACATCTTCTCACAGTGGCGCCGTTAACATTTAATGTGGTAAATGTCAAAAATGGAACAAAATATCTCATATTAAGCAGAGTTGTGACCCTTTAAATGTAAGTTTGAGACGTCCCAAACCTCATTGCCTTCCGGGCTAAGAAGTAGAAAGTATGACAGCAGCACAGATGGAAAGTTTGCGTTCCGGGCGTCGGCGTCACGTAAGAACGTGAGGGAATCAGGATGGAAAAAGCGGGAAAGGACGCATCGCCGAGCTGCCCCTAATGGACGCCAACGAAGGCTAACAATCGTCTTCGATGGTCGTCAGCCGTCACGGACGAGCGCAAGGGCGCCGAAAGCGGCTCTCATCAGCACCAGCCTGCGAGGCAAACGGCTTCTAAGGTGAAGAATGCGCGATTTGTTGGGACTTGTGAAGAAAATGTGCCGAGTGAGACTCTTTGCATTTCCAAGTATGAATGAAATTCAACTCGGAAGTTGAACTTGAAAGTCGAAGGGGGAAAAATGCTTTGAAATGGAGACAAAAGTTGGGAAACAAAATGGATATTTCAAAAAGGTGGAGGCTTCAAAATGCGAGGCTGTGGGCAGCCCCCACGGGGACAACACATCTGCCACCGGAGATAGCCCCCCACATTTGACATTTATCCGGGAAGGATGGGGGGCGGACAGACGCTTCAAAGCAGCTTTGTGGCCCCGGCCAAGAAAAGCCCCCTCAGTACGTTCGATAAGGCGGGAGGCCATCGTATTAACCTGCGAGCCCGGCCGCCGTGTTGGACCCGCCGGGCCGGCGACGAAAGCCGCAAAGGCCGAAGGATAAACAGGCTGACAAACGCTGGTTGGGACTCGTGTTTACGCGGACGGGCTGGATCGGCGCTGCAAGCTGTCGTCGTACTTCCCGGGTTTACCGTTCACTCAGTCCTCCGCTGAGACCCCCCCATCTGCTGCGACTACATTTGTCTGAGCAGTAGAATCCAAGGTCGTTCTGTTGGGTCCAATAAAGAGTCTTGTCCCCCACCCCTCCGGTGCTGTTGAGCGCACACTGGACCTCTGGTAATCTTCCAACTGGCATCTGGTTATAGAAGCGGTAGCATCATAACCGGCAAAGGGATTCGGTAAGCAGATGCCATATGTTAGCAACACTAGCACAGCAAACGTTTTCAACCTCAACATCACGCAAGGTTAGCATAATCGCTGAAGAAAAGCAAAATCACCAAACTTAATATTTGAAGACGCGTCGCAAAGGGCATACCCGGGGCATGTCCACGAGGAAGAAGATTTTTCCAAGATAAGCCTCAGCAAGCAACCTCAAGACTTTCAAAACACCAACCTCAGAAGAACCACCGAAGGTCTACTCTTGTGGAAACTCACTGGTCTTCCCTGTTACACTTTCCCCGAAAACCTGAGCTTGGCCCTCTGCTACAAACCTGTTCATTTTCTGGCCTAACAACCACAGCAACCATCGCCCTTTACCAAAGTAGTTCCCAAACATCTAGTCTTCATCCCCCAGCATCTTGTTAGGCTCAAGGTGTCGACGAAGCTCATTCAGAGCTCATTCCCCAACAGACTCTTCCAGTTTTCAATCATTGCACACACCGTCCAGCGCTACAACACCTCCCCCTCCTGTAAAAGATCAAGCACAGTCGGCTCCCCCTTGCATCAAGTGTAGCACCATGTCAGGCTGAAGGTCTTGACAAGGGGCCAGAGGAGCAGAACTTGAACTGCACAGAATGCTCTTTACCGCGTCCCTTTCCAAACTTCCCAGCAGTGTCACCAGTGACGTGGGGTGCAGCCAAGTGGGACTCTTCCACCCGATGACTTCACGTTCACCCATCATCTTCATCGCATGAACACGGAAGTCCGTTTATCGGAGCTCCATCCGCCTGCCGAGGCTAAAGTTCAGCGTAGCGTTCACGCTGGCATTTTTGCAACGGGCCCAGAAGATGCTCAGGACCAGGACTCAAAAAGCTGCCATCATAGCAGGAAAAAAATGATAATGTCACAAAAGTATATATTTTTCCCAGAAGTAGTCATGGTTGCGATGATCATAATATCGCAACTATCACAACCCCCCGAAAAATTATATAATATATATTATATATATATATGAATAATATATAAATATCCTACGACAGAGTATTAGGGCCCAAAAAAAACATTGATACTTTCAACAGTAAAGTCGTAAATTTACAAAAAACAAAAGTCATACTGGTACCAAGTACCGGTACCGGTACCGGAAAAAGAAAGTTGTAATCTCAAAGTGAGATTTACCCCCCAGTTCACTGTCCCAAAATAATCTGATATTTTGAGAATAAGTTGGTACCTTTATGACAAGAAAGTCTTAAAGATATTGGAGGAATGACGTCAGACATTTGCGAGAATAAAAGTGGTAACTTTATGTCACAGGCACAGCATAAACACAAACGGGGGACTTACATGACCTTGGCCGAAGGTCATACTGGCAATTTTGTCTCGTAAATTTGCAATTTCTTTTTTTTTTTCTCAAACATACATTTTTCTCAAAAAATGTATGACTTTTTTCTTGTAAATTTCTCTATTTGTTTTTCTCATACTACATGATTCTTGTCATATTACTTGATAATCGTTTTTTTCCACGTAAATTATGCTTTTTTTTTGTACCTTTATGCCTTTTTTTCACATACATTTACCACTTCATTCTCGTACATGTGTGACTTTATTCTCAAAACTGCCAATGTGGCCATTACAAATAATTCATAATTTAATGACAAGTTTTTTTCATAAAGTAGCCATAATAGTACAACAAATATTGTTACACAAATTAACTTGTAATATTATGACAAATAAGTTGAAATATTAAAATAAAAAAGTTCCAAGCCATAATGTCGCAACCAACTGCATTTTTTCCCACAAAGTAGTTTTACATAAAAACAAAATAGAAATAAAAATATATTTAAAAGAAAATCTTTGAAAATGCTGTGGTAGTATTAGCCATAACATTAAGAAATTAATACTAAAAGAAGTCCTAATATCACAAGTAAATATAACAAAAAGTTGTATTTCTTCCCAGAAAGTCGTAATGGAAAAATGAATGACTGAAAATTATGACAAAACAGTTTGATGACTAAAGTTGTACTTTTTTATGTTTTTGTCGTCATGTATTACAATAAAAAGTATTAGTTACAGAAATAAAGTTGTAATGGAATGTCAAAATAGCCCAAATTTCCACAAATGAGCTCATTCTCCAACAGACTGCTCCAGTTGCGCTCCACACTCTAGGATACCTCCCCTGTCTGTCAAAGATCATTATTGCGCTATTCCTTGTAGAAAGTGTACATTTACTTGACTTACAGTTTCACACACTACCTGTCAAAACGCAAATCTTNGTGGTTCCCTCCGGTGGCTGGCTCGTGCCTGTCGATGGATCGTCTGTGGAGCCCTGGATCCCTCGGCGACACCCTCCTTGGCGCTGTGGAGCGGCCGTGAATCTCACCTCCCTTCGGCCGCTAGCGCGGGCCCTGTCTTCTGTGCCTCCACGGACTACAAAAATGGCGCTACTCAACGCCAGATCGCTGGTGAACAAAACCTTTATTTTTAAGGATTTATTATGCTCGCATGACCTGGATTTCCTTTTCCTCACGGAAACTTGGCTTAATGTTGGTGAGGTGAGCGCTTTTTCTGAACTTGAACCCCCTGACTGCTCTTTCCTCGACGTTCCAAGGAACACAGGACGCGGTGGGGGTCTCGCGGTTGTTTTTAAAAACTCTTTTTATTGTAAACAAATTCTTCCATCCGCAATTTTATCTTTTGAGCTGTGTGTGTTTGAAGTGGGTCATGTTCAGCCTGTTTTATTCGCTGTTATTTATCGCCCGCCCAAATACAACAAAGATTTTTTAAACGAACTTTCAGACTTCCTCGCAGAAGTCTCCATTAAATATGAGAAGGTTTTGCTAACAGGAGATTTGAATATACATGTGTGCTGCCCCTCTCTGCCTCTGTCAGCAGGGTTCTTACAAATTATTGATGCTTTTCATTTTGTCCAGGCTGTGTCCGGCCCTACTCATATCCAGGGTCATACTTTAGATCTGGTTCTGTCACGAGACCTGAGAGTTTTAAATATCTGTGTTACCGATGCTGTGTTTTCGGATCATTCGCCTGTGATATTTGAAGTGCTCTTACCCCCGCCGTAGGACTCAGTGCCATACGTCAACCCGTATGGGTCGCGTTATTACTCAGTCTACTGCCACTCAGTTTGCCAACGCTTTCAATGCCTCTGTGACGAGTGTCTCGGACTGTGCATTCTTAGATACCGAGTCTTTAACCGAGGAGTTTCTTGCAGTATGCTCAAGCACATTGGACTCCATTGCACCTGTGAAGCGACTCCGTTCCCAGATAAAAAAAGAACCACGGTACAACGATACCACTCGTACCGCTCGACGTGAATGCAGAAGGGCGGAAAGAAAATGGAAAAAGGACAAACTTTGCATCTCTTTTGATATTTTGAAAAACAGCTGGCGAAAATATCAACTGGTGGTTAAGTGTGAAAAATCGAAATATCTCTCAGACATAATAAAAAAAAATTCCCATAAACCTCGAGTTTTATTTGACACGATTGCCTCAGTTCTGCATCCCTCTCAATCCACCATTTTACCTTCCCCTGAGCTCTGTGATCAGTTTTTAAAGTTCTTTGTCAACAAAATTAAAAAAATTAGAGCTAACATCCCATCATCCTCCTATGACCCATCTGTACTCGTACCGTGCACTGCCACTTTTAGAAACTTTGAGCCCCTGTCATTAGAAACCCTGAAAGACATTGTGTTTGATTTAAAAAATTGGTTTTGTCCCTCTGATGCTGTCCCGCCCCGTATTCTTAAAGAAGTATGGGACTCAATCGGCTTCTCTATTTTGGCTATTGTCAATAGCAGCCTNTCCGCCAGGCCGCTGTTGAATTTTTGATGCGGCTTTTATGAGCGGCAAAAGCTTTGTCGAGGAAAACAACTGTAGAACTCGCTGTGGTTCTACCCTTGCTTAGCTAACCGCAGAACCAGCAGTGGACACTACTGGTTCCAGTTACTATAACTCCTTCTTTTGTGTCATTCATCCATTTTCTATGCCGCTTATCCTCATCAGGGTCGTGGGGATGCTGGAGCCTATCCCAGCTGACTTTTGGGCGGGAGGCGGGGCACACCCTGGACCGGTCGCCAGCCAATCGCAGGGCACAAATAGACAAACAAACACTCTAATGGACGATTTAGAGCGGCCAATGAAGCTAACATGCATGTTTTTGGAATGTGGGAGGAAAGCGGAGTACCCGGAGAAAACCCACACACGCACGGGGAGAACATGCAAACTCCACACGGAGATGCCCAACAAAGATTCCAACCCTCAACCTCCTGACTGTGAGGCCAATGTACTACCCACTTGACCACCGTGCGGCCTTCCTTTGTGTGCCATCATCAAATATCAAGCTCACTAGCGTTCATCCAAAACCTCGTCTCAGGTCCCACATCGAAGAGGAAGAACTCTGAAGGTGGTTTGTAGAGGAGGCTGTCTGGTCAGGATCCCCGCATTCGCATTCGGCTCGGTCTGCCAGGTCCCGCTTCCTCAGCGATGCTTTAAAACGCCCAATCCCGGTCCGCAGGCGGCTCAGCAAGGACATCTTTTTTGAGGCTGACTTCTGGGTCCTGGATGTAGTGATGGATACGTGTGGACCTCAAGGGTATAATGATACGACATAATCATGGTTCAGTATAGAGCTCGGTTTTAAGGTCTCAGTTGAGAAGCCCAGACTTCCCACTCCCTGACCATCTTTTCCAGTTTCACCAGGGGGGACACTGAGCCAAGACATAATCCCTTCAGAGTCTTCTAGATCTTCCCCAAGTCTTTGTTAGCCATGCCGGGAACACCTCACCACAGAGGTGTCTAGGAGACATTCAGACCAGATGCCGATCTACCTGAACTTCTTGCCTTGTTCTTGCTGTGTCAGTCACTACTCAAAGCTTATGACCACAGGTGAGGGTGGGAACAAGATTTGCCTTCTGGCTGAGCTGTTTCTTCACCACGACTGTCCTGTACGACCGCATCGACTGGCCTGTCAATCTCACACACCATACTTCCCTCACTCGTGAACAAGAGCCCGACATACTTGAACTCCTCTGGGCGGAGCAAGACCTTGGTACAGTTGAGCCTTATCTGGCTGAGAACCTAGGCGAGAACCCAGGCTCGGAATTTGTCAGATGCCTGTCTCCACGATACCAGCTCATCAACAGGCTCATCAAAGAGTCTGATCCACTTGGGATACTCTTCTTCATCGCTCAAGGTCTCTTCAGTGTAACACATCTTGTAAACATTGACTGTAAGAGGACTCCGCGGGGCAGCCGAGCTCCGATGAGGGGGAAATAAACCCATGGGGCACGCAAAAAACCTTATCTGCCACCTGAAACGCCAGCACTGCGGCATTTGAAAAGTGTAAAAGGTTTGCCCAAGACTGGCTGCTCACAGCATGTGTCCGAATACAGTGCCCCCTGCTGGGCCACAGCAGGTATCGAAACTCCTGATGGGAGTTCCTCCTGATGGTAGTGATGTGGTAGTAGGAATGTCATGATATTTGCTTACAGGTACACTTCCTCATTTCTTCCGCTCCTTCTTACCTCCAGGTGAGCACAAACCACACTTACATCTACTTTTTAAAAAGTTGCGCACCAATTGGTCTTGAGAGGCAGGAAGTTACTGGTACCGGTTGGAAAAAACAAATCTCGTGCATCTCTAATCGAAAGTATCCAAAAAAGTGTTGCAAGTGCAAGAAATTCTCCAAACCGGATTGTCAGACACCACCGAGTTGCGTCACGTGGGCGGTTCCTCGCAAGGCGTTGATGAGATTTCCATGCAGCGCAGCCAAGCGGTTTATCTGCGACTTATCACTGATATAAAAGTCCTTAAAGTAGAGCGGGGTCCTGTAGATGGAGCGCTATACATCAGCGCCAAGACTACTTAGCACGTATCTGCACCCAGGCGGAACCACCCAGACATGAAATGTCATAACGTCATTTACGGTAGCTCTCTCTCTCCAAGTACACATGCAATAAAGTACACAAGTAAATACGGGGTTCCGATAAATCCGGGGGCCCGTGAAGCCCTGTATTTAATTTCACACATATTTGCGCAAGGAAATGACATTGGACTTATCTTCTATAGCGGAGCGCCACAGGTCAACACCGAGCGCCAACACGGAGTGGGACATTTCCGGCAACTTATTTACCCGAAAGTATTGCAGTATTCAGGGAATATGCCGCCTGAAAAAACCCGCCCCCGTCCCCTGTGGGGCGATAGGTTCATGTGAGGCGACTTTTTAAGGAAGCAACACGCGCTCCCCTCCGAAACGGCAACTGAAAGTAGGTCATCGCTCTGGAACAAGTTCTGGAGAAGAATGCTTTGATTGCTCACATCAGCCAATAAGGAACTTTCCTGCACTAAACCCTTCCCACCATTTCTAATTCTAATAAGTATATACATTACATTATCAATTTATGATTTGTTCTGCAAAAAAGTCATCATTTTCTAAGAAAATATTTCAATTTTGAGAAAAAGTCATGCATTTATGACAACTGAGGTGCAATTTCACAATATTAAAAATTACAATTTTTCATCCCAGTTGGACATATTTGACAAATCAAATCAACATCCTCAAAGCAAATACTTTTTTGGCATAAAACCGTACTGCTGCTCACGTTTGCCCTTAGTCTAGCTTCAACTACTCTTTCCCATAACTTCATTGTATGGCTCATCAGCTTTATTCCTCTGTAGTTGCCACAACTCTGCACATCTCCCTTGTTCTTAAAAATGGGCACCAGCACACTTCTCCTCCATTCCTCAGGCATCTTCTCATTATCTAAGATCTTGTTAAACAACCCAGTCAGGAACTCTACTGCCACCTCTCCTAGACACTTCCATACCTCCACAGGTATATCATCAGGACCGAGTGCCTTTCCATTCTTCATCCTCTTCAATGCCCTCCTCACTTCTTCCTTACTAATCTTTGCTACTTCCTGGTCCACAACAGTCACCTCTTCTACTCTTTGTTCTCTTTCATTTTCCTCATTCATCAACTCTTCAAAGTACTCTTTCCATCTTCCCATGACACTACTGGCACCTGTCAATACCCTTCCATCCTTATCCTTCATCACCCTAACCTGCTGCACGTCCTTCCCATCTCTGTCCCTCTGCCTTGCCAACCTGTATAGATCTTTCTCTCCCTCCTTGCTGTCCAACCTAGCATACAAGTCATCATAAGCCCCTTGTTTGGCCTTTGCCACCTTTACTTTCACCTTACGCTGCATCTCTCTGTACTCCTGTCTACTCTCTTCAGTCCTCTCAGTGTCCCACTTCTTCTTAGCTAACCTCTTACTCTGTATACACTCCTGCACCTCCTCATTCCACCACCAAGTCTCCTTATCTACTTTCCTTCCAGATGACACACCAAGTACTCTCCTACCTGTCTCCCTGATCACAGTAGCTGTAGTTGTCCAGTCATCTGGAAGGACTTCCTGGCCACCCATAGCCTTTTTCAACTCCTTCCTAAAAGTCACGCAACACTCCTCCTTTTTCAGCTTCCACCATTTTGTCCTCTGCTCTGCCTTTACCCTCTTCATCCTTCTCACCACTAGAGTCAACCTACACACCACCATCCTATGCTGTCTGGCTACACTCTCACCTACCACTGCTTTGCAGTCACTAGACTCTTTTCTCGCATTCCTCTTCTCTCTCCTCCTACGGACACACCTTCCTCCTCTTCTCCTTCCACCAACAGTAATCCAATTTCCTTGGCCTTGACCGGTCCGGTATGGAGGTCATATGTTTGATTCGCATGTTTTTTGTTTGGCAAAAGTTTTAGGTCGGATGCACTTCCTGACACAAGCCTCTGTATTTATCCGGGCTTGGGACCGGTACAATGAGACACTGGCTTGTGCCCCGTTGCGGCTACATTCCATAGTTAACTCACAATTAATCGCATTTAACTGCAGGTAGTTTTTTTGTAGTTGCCATATTTTCACACACTATTTGTAAGTATGCAAATATTGGTTCTCTCTAGTACTTATATTATTTTTTTCTATTATACTTATATAATATAATGTAATAATATTGAGTACTGTATTGTTTTATTCATATTGCATTGCATTTTCTTTAGTTAAGAATGTTTTGTCTTTTTCTTCTACAAGTGAGCTACTTTAACCAAGAGAGTTTAATAAAGTCTGTCTAAGGGATATCAGTATTGGAAGTATGGACTATTCTTTAATTCAAAAATAATATACACTTAGAAATCCTTCGTTTTTCCTCATGTTCAATGCGAGCGCTGATTTGGTCCACAGTTTGACGGTCCTTAAATGCACCTTCTTCGTTCTCACACGCTGCACGGAACACTACCGTGTATTTTTACCTTCTTCTTTCTCCTCATACTGCTTACGCTCCCAAATGTCGATACTGTGTGGGAATGCATAAAGTTAAGATCTGATGACGCTATGGAGTGCTAATGTGCATCTTTGTGTGGTGCACCTCTTTGAAAGACAAAGTAGTCCTGCAGGCGCGGACTGGTGGATGCTGGTTCTGTATTCATTTCGTCCTTTTCATTTGGTGTTGTTCCCGTCACAGCTTTACACATTACTTAATAAATGAGATAAATGAGATTGTTAAATTAGATGTGGAAGTCTTTCCTGGTGGCTAGATAGTTCTACTAGCTAGACAAGCTAGCGCGGCTAATGCTAGTTACGGCCATTCTCCAGCTCAGCCATGGGCGTCACGTTGACAGCCCAGAAACGGCGGCAGTTACGCACATTTTAGCTCGCAGTTTAAAGAAAACATCAGCGGAGAGACGGCTCGCATCGGAAACACTCGTTAGTCGGGACGCTGGTATGCAGAGGTACCGCTGCATAAGACAATAAAAACATGACCTGCACAAAAATATACAATACTTATACAATTTATACAATACAATACAAAAATATACAATATAAAATAAGATCACTTTGCTCTTGCTGTGAGAACTTTACAAAAAAATCCATGTCTGCTCCATATTTGTTCCCGCTTGAGTCCACACGGCCACCGCCGCTTCCTCCAACTACGGTGGGGGCCGAGGGTCAAACGGGGCGCGTGCATGTGCATGTTAACGCGTTCAGCTCGAAAGCCCAAGTAAATACATAACATTTGCATAATTACATGCAACCCACTCAGCGTTTGTTGATTGTCTGGTAATAAGATTCCATTCAAACCACCTAAAAGTGTTCATCTCAGCCAGCAAACGTGAGGGATTGCACTGAAAAGACTAAGAAGTTGATTTTGGGCGGACTTTCTGGAATTGAGTGGAGCAGAATGTCAAGATCTTCCCCCAAAATCCTGCAAAGCTGCGAATCAATGCAATCAATGCGAAGGGTCGTGCTGCAGACGCATGCACTGTACGTCTCAAGCTGCCCCACCAAAACTCCATCAATCAATGGCTCCGCTAAATGAACGCAATAAAGTGCGATTAGAAGCCTAATTTCCTCCGGGAGGCTACAAATGTGCAGTTCAGTCACCGGCTGGGCCCTGCCGCTTTTTTAAGGGCCTAGTGACGTTAGTCAAAGATCCTTTATACGAGAGCAGCACAGTGCTGCTCTACAGTCAAAGATCCTCTATATGGCAGGAGCACACGGCTGTTTCTATAAACCTGCTAGTCAAAGATCCTTTGTCAGACCGGCTCACACTGCCGCTATCTGGAGCGTTCTGCTGTTTTTAGGAATTGACGCCAAAGATTTTAGTCAAAGATCAAAGATCCTCTACGCAACAGTGGCATTCTGCTGTTTGAAGGACTGACTGGAAAGATCTCCTTCATGGCAAGACTACACTGATGCTTTGGAGCAAAGATAAATACCAGCACTGAGCTGCTGTTTTTAAGGACCTACAACAAAAACATTACATTAATTCGAAAGGAGCGCTCTGCTGTTTTTAAAAACCTGACTGCAAAAATGTTGGCCAAAGATCCTATATACGGCAGGAACACTGCCGTTTTTAGTCATCTGCAACAAAAGTACGAGTCAAAGATGCGCTATGCAATAGGAGCGCTGTGCTGTTCCAAGGACCGCCTCCAAAAATGCTGGTCAGACATCTTTACAACGTGTGTACTGCTGTTTCTGGGAACGTATTGCAAAAAAATGCACGTCAACAGTAAATGACAAGAGTTGCTGTTTTTAAGGACCTACTACAAATATCCTTAAAAAACTGGAGTGCTCTACTCTTTTTGTGGATGCACAGCAAAACCCCAGTCAGAGATCATCTATGTGACACTCTGCTATTTTTAGGAATTTGCAGCAACAGCAGTAGGCATATATGACAGGAGCTTTTTGCTGTTTTTAAGGACCTACTGCAAAAATGCTAGTCCAAGATCCTGACATGACAGGAATCAGAGATCGTTATTCAAAGATCCTTTATACGAGAGCATCAGCAAAAAATCCAGTCAAAGATCCTCTATACAGCAGGGGCGCACAGCTGCTTTTATAAACCTACTGCAAAAAGGCCAGTCAAAGATCCCGTATAAGACAGGAGCGTCGTGTATGGTGCATAAATGAAGTGAGTCAGGGGGCGGACTAATAAACGAGGTTGGTGCTTGCGAGCGAGCGAGGATGCAAGAGAAGAGAACGAGAAGGGAAAGCGAGAGGCGGAGAGCGATGTGCGCGTCTCCGCCCACAACGCCGCCGGCGCCGGGCCGAGCCGAGCGAGAGGTCAGCGTGTGACGAAGAAGCCGGGCTGGCCTTTCTGACTGGCTGCACCTGTTTCGGCACATTAAACACTCGCCGGGGTCCTCGGGGGTCCGCCTTGGCGCTGTGGCGTAAACAAACACGCCGACATACGGCGGGGACGCGGAAGGTCGGGAGTAATAAAGGCGACGAATCGCGCTAAAGGTTAGGCCGTCCGGAGGATGCTAATTGCTCTGCCACTCCCAAAGGGCAGGCGTCCATTCTGTTGGCGTTGGCGTGTTTGTGTTTGCCGCGCGCACACATTTGCATCCGCCGCGTGTGTACAGAAGCGCTTGGAAATAGCCGCCGCGTCAGCATGTGTTTGTCCGCACCGATCGATTTGCACAACGCGGAAGCCGGACCCCGGAGCTGATGGACGACGGGCCAGAACCTTGATTTACAAAGCCCGGGAGGCTCATCAGTACCTGACAGGGCACAATCCAATACCAACCCGATACGACCCCTCTCTCGGCGACCTTGGATGCAACTTTCCGTCTTTTGTCACCGAAATCTTTTTCTGTCTGGGCCGGCCGCCGGGAGCAACATCGGGCCAAGCTTTTTTCCGAACACCTCCGTTCGATTAGCGTCTCCGTTTAACTAACCGCGGAGTCTCCTGCAGTCGCTGGGTCCGTAAAGGAAAATCCCTTTGGTTCGGTCAAGAAATGTTCAAGGAATGTGTCAAGGAATTTGTGTGCTAAAAAATGTGCAATTCTGGAAAAAGGTGGATGTCCTGAGAGAGCTGAAGGTTCTGACGATGGAAGGGTTGATTGAGGGCTAAAAAGTGCGGAAGTGGTAAAAACGGTCCATTCGTTTTCAGTGGCAGTGTTGTCACGGAAAACATGGAGTTACTTTTTTTTTTTCCTGTCAAATGATCTTAGCGGTTTTTGTAAGAATAGTTCGAATCGGTTGAGAAATGTGGAAGTGGTAAAAAATGTCGATGTTGCCGTGCAAAATGTGGAACTTTGTGTGGAATTTTTGAAATGTCAATCATTGGATGAGGTGGTGGTTCCGAATGCTGGACTGCTTTGAAGCGTTTGAGGAATGTGGAAGTTTCCAATGTTGTTGCGGAAAATGTGCAATTTCTGGGGGAAAAAAAAACCCGAATGAGAAAAAAAAAACCTCGGAATGCTTTGAAGTTTGCAGTTGAGGAAGTGGTAAAAACTGTCATTGCGATAGAAAATGTGCAGTTTTGTGGGAGATTTTGTCAACGGAGAGCCGTCGTGTTGGGAACGTTTTGATTCTGGAAAGGTTGAAATCAGTTAAGAAATGTGAGAAATGTGGAAGTGGTCCAAATTGTCCAGTCCTTTTTCAATAGTCACACTGCTGTGGAAAATTTGTCATTTCTGAAAAAGGGGTCATTTTTGGAATGTCAAAAATAGATAACCCGAATGTTTTGAAAGAGCTGGAGGTTCTGGCGTTGGAATGCTTTGAAAACCGTCATAGTAGTGAAAATGGGAAAGTTGTCATGGAAAACACGGAATTACGGAATGTGCAGGATTATTTTTTCCGTTTGTTGCCAGATAGCCTGTCCTGAATGAGTTTGACGTTTTCATTTGTTGCAGAAAAAGTGGTCATATTTGGAACGTTGGAAATAGATTACCAGATTGAAAAATACTTTGGAATGCTTTAAAGCAGACAAAAAAGGTATTTTTTTTGTGGAAAATGTGGAATTCCAGAAAATGTGGGAATTTCGTCAAAAGATAGCCACCGTGTCGTGAACACTGTGAGGCTGGAATGCTTTCAAGCTGTTGAGAATTGTGGAAGTGGTAACAATTGTCCATTGGTTTTTAATGGCAATGTTGTAGCAAAATATGTGTTATTTTGGGAAAAGGGGGAATTTTTGGAAGGTCAAAAATTGATTACCCAAATGAGCTGAAGGTTTTGACGTTGAAATGCTTTCAGGGTGTTGAGAAATTTCTAAAAATGGTCCCTTTATTTTCAATTAAAAAATATAGAACTTCGGAAAATGTGGAAGCTTTTTGGGAGTGTGTCAATAGATAGCAATCTTTTTGAGAACATTTTGATGTCGCAGAAGATGTGGAATTCCGGAAAACTTTGGAATATTTGGAAATGTGTCCGTAGATAGCCATTGTGTGGAGAACAAACCTAAAATTGTTTTCCCCACGACGGAATTATTTACGATGAATGAGGAAAAACTCCGGATGTCTGCAGTCTAATGGGAATTTGAAAGAAACCGTTGGATTTGTTATCTTTCGGAATACATTTTTCCTGTCTTAGGTTCCGCTGATTCCTGCAGCAATAAAAGTCTCGCCCACAATGAGTTCATTCGTAGGACATGGATATTTACGCTGGATATTTATTCCTGTTGCGTTGGGCGAAAAACTTGCGGGTCGTGCTCATAGACTTCAAGGACCCATTTCAGTCCAAAGACCACAAGACGTCGGGTCGCGGTCCTCAATTTAGCCACGGAACGTCGGGAAGCAGCACTGCTCAAACGGCTCTCCGTGGCAACAGCGGGTTAGTCGTCCGCCGCAGGCAGGCTGGCGTCGGTGGAAGAGGGAGTGCTCTGTCGGAGAGCCGGTAATGCGGACCGCGCCGCGATGCCACTCGCGCTTCCCGTACAGTCCTAAGGTTAAATGATATGACAGGCTTTGCTGCCTTAAAGGTCAGCGGAATTTCTTCGGGGCGCGGCAGCGCACGGCCGGGAGTGTATTGAAATGTAAATACGGCTGCAGGAGCTTCCGGGAGCGGCCATCCCCATGGAAGGGTTCCTTCCTGCTTCAGGTTCATGGGGGGGGAAGGAAAACACGCCGCTGGCCGCATGGTGATGCCGCGCAACGGAAGGCGTTCCCATCGATCGCTTACTGATTGTTTTGAAGATCATGTCAAACTTCCATCCATCCATTTTCCTCCGCTTATCCGGGTCCGGGTCGCGGGGGCAGCAGCTTCAGTAGGGAAGTCCAGACTTCCCGGTCCCCGGCGACCTCTTCCAGCTCCACCGGGAGGACACCAAGGCGTTCCCAGGCCAGCTGTGAGACATAGTCCCTCCAGCGTGTCCTAGGTCTTCCCGGGGGCCTTCTCCCGGCCGGGCGTGCCCGAAACACCTCACCAGGGAGGCATCCGGGAGGCATCCGGACTAGATGCCCGAGCCACCTCAACTGGCTCCTCTCGATATCTATATTTAAACACATTTAAACAATCACTGTCTGTTTTTACCGCTAACTACTCCCACTTTTCCGAGCCGCTTCAAACCATCAAAATGTTCTATCAGGATGTAAAAATGTCCGCATTTGCAATAAATCCATAATTGATGTGACATTTCTGCGATTGTGACAATGAATGGACAATTCCAATGTCGCTGTGTTGGTGGAAATCCATTTGACATTTAACATTTAACATGGAAGACCTCGGACACGCTGGAGGGACTACGTCTCCCTGCTAGCCTGGGAACGCCTCGGTGTCCTCCCGGTGGAGCTGGAAGAGGTCGCCGGGGACCGGGAAGTCTGGACTTCCCTACTGAAGCTGCTGCCCCCGCGACCCGGACCCGGATAGGTGGAAGAAAATTAAATGGAACATTACGTTACACATCTGCACTTTCAGTGTACCTAAAGATTGCTGGTTCGATCCCCAGGGGGTGACCAGATTTGGATGCAATGCTACAATATTTCAGCATCCTTGAAAGGTTTCATTTAATGTGTTTAAAAATGTTGGCCACACACTCCGGGGATGTGGAAGATCTTTGTTGGACGCCTCTCGCCCAAAGTCAGCTGGGGTAGGCTCCGGCAGGCCCCCTGCTGGGAAACAGAAGGAGTTATTTCTACATTTGAACCAGCAATGCTTCTGGTATTTAGGCACCTTTACATTTTGAACATGACCTGCTAAATGGTGATTATACGTAACTGATATATTCTTTCCCGATGATGGGAGTAGGAGTGTAAATCCATAAACGACTGCCGCTATTAAAGCCTTGAATGAAACGCCGATCTCTGGCTGGCCGTCAGCCCGTCACTCATCCCCTTTAAACATTTTAAAGTTTGTCGTAAAGTGTGTGTGTGCGTGCTACGTGGACATGTGCATAAGTGGCGGACAGCAACGTGGCCATTTTGTCAATAGACGGGAGGGGTCAATAAAGTTTTATTGGCGCACTTTAATCCTCTCAAAATGGACACACACACACACACACCCGCTCTCTCTCTACGCACACACACCCACGCACACGCAGGATTTTGTGTCCGGGGTCAGCAGAGCTTCCCGCGCTCTTCCTCATGGATGCGTTCCAGGCCGAGCTCCCGCATATGCTCGGCGCTCGCAAACCTGCTGACTGCAGTGAAACAATGCGCAGCCCGTCGAGCACATCTGGGATTGCGCACACACAAACCGGGCCGATGCCAGAACGAGAAGTCCATTTTTTTCAGGTTTGCTGATATGCTTTATTTATTTGTATTTTAACACACAAGCACACGTCAGAATGCGACAAATACGCTGGTAAACCTCAAGAGACACACGGACATCGGGTTGACAGTTCAAGCTTTTAGCTCGATGGCTAGCACCCTCCATTGTCATTCAGGGTCCAGCTGAGAGTGAGGTTTGCGGAGGGTGAGTGTCAGGGACACCGGCCGGTGCAACTGTGCAAGAGCACATAGACAAACTTCACTCCAGCACACGATGAGCTTTTAGCTCGATGGTTAGCGCCCGCAAACCCTCATTCTGTTTTAAGCCCAGGGAGTGCCCACCAGGGGGCGGACCAGACTTGTTCCAAAACTGCAGGACTTGTGTTCTAGCTTCCTTGATATTTTAATATTAGAGCTGTCAAAGTTACACGTTGATAGCGCATAAGAACGTACCCAGGCCTTGTTTGACCCGCAGCACACGCCGTAGGGTGAGGCAGCGCCAGGGACTGCACGGACGCAACAGGCAAACAAACAACAAGCAAAATGATGCTTTGGCTGCAGTTGGAATTGTCACAGATTACGTTTGCTGGAGACCGGAGCGGCGCAGGTCATGTTTTTATGGCGGTACCTCGGCATACCAGCGTCCCGACCGACGGGTGTTCTAGATACCATTTAATTGGTCTCTCGATCTCATCTATCAAGGGTTGTGTAAAACTGGAACATCCAGCTAAACGGACAAAGCGAATACGGAGCCACTTTCGGAGAGGTGCGCCACACAAATATGCACATTAGCACGCACTGAGGTCCTCAGACCTCACCTTGGTGCATCCCACATAGTACCAGCATTTGGGGGCAAATGTGAGGAGAAAGAAAAAGTATGGAAATCTTTTACGTGCATGGGAGAACTTGAGCTGGTGCGTTCAAAGACTGACAAACTAAGTAGGAAAAATTGACGCTCTCAGTAAACATTCAAAAATTGGGGGATTTCTAACTGTATATTATTTTTTCAATGAAATAATAGTCCATATTTACATAATAGATATTCCTTTACATAAAATGTCGTAGTTATAGGTAGTTAGAATTGTAGTTGTATAATTGCAGTGTGAAAGCATTTTTTTATTGCTGCAGGAATTAGCGGCGTGTATGAAATGGTTTACCAAAGATATTTACATCCCTACTTGTTATAGACAACAACTTATTTAAATATGTGATTAAAATATGATTAATTATGAGTTAACTGTGGACAGAATGCGATTAATCGCGATAAAATATCTCGATCATTTGACATCTCTATTTAATATCAATTGTGTGTTTGCGTTGAAAAAAAAAAACAACTCAAAATGTGAACAACCGCTTGCTTTTGCCTTCAAAATTTACCAGGGTCCTTGCATTCGTAAAAAAACATTTTTAAGTACGCATTTGATTTGCATCCCAAGCTATCTGACGAATCCCAGATCTGTATCCTTCAAAGTCCTGAGATCCTGACATCATATAAAAATAGAATGCGGTAATTTGTCAACTTTGCTTAAAATATCAAAGCAAACAATAAATTATAAACGTGTCTTCCTCACCTCCTCACCCTCACCTCACTCCAAGCGCGGCTCCTCTACCAGAAGCCTGGGAACTTCAGGGTTCTGTGCAGTATTTTTGCTGTTCCTAGGACTACCCTTTTCTGGGCCGAGATGTCTGATGTTTTTTCCTGGGATTTCCTGTGGCCACTATTCCAGTTTGGGGGTTTACAACCCCTGACAACGTCGGGGCATGCCCCTAATGAGACCACGGTTGCTGTCCTGAGGGATCTCCTCCCAGATCTGGACCAGTGCATCACTGAGCTCCTGGACAGTCTAAGGAGCAACCTGGCGGCACCAGATGGACCTAAACATAATCTCCCAGAGGTGTTCTATTGGGTTTAGGTCAGGTGAAAGTGGGGGCCAGTCAATGGCATCGATTCCTTCATCCTCCAGGAACTGCTTGCATACTCTAGCCACATGAGGTCAGGCATTGTCGTGGACCAGAAGGAACCCAGGTCCCACTGCACCAGCGTAGGTTCTGACAATGGGTCGAAGGTCGAAGGTCGAAGGCCAGTCAATCGCAGGGCACATATAGACAAACAAACATTCACACTCACATTCACACCGATGGACAATTTAGAGTCACCAATTAACCTAACATGCATGTTTTTGGAATGTGGGAGGAAAGCGGAGTACCTGGAGAAAACCCACACACGCACGGGGAGAACATGCAAACTCCACACAGAGATGCCCAACGGAGATTTGAACCCTGGTCTTCCAGATCTCCAGACTCTGTGGCCAATGTGCTAACCACTCAGCCACTGTGCGGCCCTTCCTGGGATATGCCTCCCCAAACCATCACTGACCCACCACCAAAGCGGTCATGCTGAATGATGTTGCAGGCAGCATAACGTTCCACGTTCTCCACGGCATCTCCAGACCCTTTCATGTCTGTCGCATGTGCTCAGGTTGAACTTGCTCTCGTCGGTGAAGAGCACAGGGCGCCAGTGGCGTAGTTGCCAATTCTGGTGGGCTATGGCAAATGCCAATTGGGCTCTACGGTGCTGGGCAGTGAGCACAGGGCCCACTACAGGACGTCAGGCCCTCAGGCCTCCCTCATGGAGCCTGTTTCTGATTGTTTGGTCAGAAACCTTCACACCAGTGGGCTGCTGGAGGTAATTTTGTAGGGCTCTGGCAGTGCTCATCCTGTTCCTCCTTGCACAAAGGAGCAGATACCGATTCTGTTAAGAGTTGAAGGACCTTTTACTGCCCTGTCTAGCTCTCCTTGAGTAACTACCTGTCTACTGGAATCTCCCCCATGCTCCTGAAATTGCTGGGAGACACAGCAAACCTTCTTGCAACGGTACGTATTGATGTGCCATCCTGGAAGAGTTGGACTACTTGTGCAACCTCTGTAGCATCCAGGTAGCGCACCATGCTACCAACAGAGATGTTGATCCAAGCCAAATGAAAAATTACAGCAGTAGAAAGTCAGTGAGTAAAAAATCAGCCAAAAGAGATGAGGAGTCAGAGGCCTCAACCTGGAAAAGCATTCCTGTTTTGGGGTCCGTCTCATTGTTGCCCCTCTGATGCTCCTGTTGTTGATTTCATGAACAACAAAGCAGCTGGAACTGATGAACAACCCCCTCTGCTACTTCATTGACCACATCGATATCCCACAAGTTTGACTGACAGGTTACTATACTCTGATTGAAAAGTCTTCCTCTCATTTTTTGGAGCAGTGTATTTTTCCAGTTCCTTTTTCCTGATGTTGCAACCACTTGGTGTCAACCACAACAGCCTTCCTCTGATGTTTGTCCACCGCCACAATGTGTGGTCGGTTCGCCGTCTGGGAAAATAAACCTTGCGTGCAAATTTGGACTGTTCCTATTTTTGTGAAAGGGTAAGCTTGCAAAATCAGCAAGAGATGAAATACTGTAAATTCCAGTGTAAGTGGCTACTTTTTTTCTTACATCTCAATCTCGTATACTTCAGAAATCCTGCAAAATGTTTGCATACTTTGCCATCAGTCTGACTGACGTCATGATAGACACACTAAACACTAAAATCATCACACAGCAACTTAGCAATGGTACCCAAACTAGTGTAGAATGATAAACAACCATCTTAACTGCTTCCTACCATGCATTGCTTTGCATCGCTGTGCATTGCTTTGCCGGGAAGCAGCTTCTTGCTCATGCATGACTTCCTGTCATGCTTGCAATTTTATGGGCACACCTTGAAGAGTAAAAATATATAAAAGTTCTAAAGGGTTCTGATGAGTCAATGAGCGTTTTCCAATCGGCCAGCAGCACCAGCAGCCGGACGGCCTCACGCATGACAATCGATGTGACAAATAGGGAAGGTCTGGACACAAAGCAAGCGCCACCCCGAGAACTCAATGGACCTATTTATAACTCCAGATTTGTCCATCGGAATAACGATCCCAGCAGAAAGGGCTGGAACTCCTCAGGCCGTGATCCGTATCCGTGTCCAGGCCGCCCTGGCTGCGGTCAAAAAAAAAAACCCTAGAGGTGGCCTTAGTCGCTGTTCAAACCCACACGTTAGCTCGTGTGCTTCATTGATCGTCTCAGCCATGAAGAAGCAGCTGGAATGTGACATTTTTTATGCCGTTATCTTTCCTGCCTGCGCTGGCTACGCTATAAAACAAAACCTAATGAAAGATTGATATCGTTTTTTATCCACACGCCGACTGGCTCGCTTACCGGGCTAAAAGCAAACAACGGGATTGTCCTGGAATACCAATGAATGAATATGCTGTGTGCAACTCGCCTTGCTCCTCCTTTTATGTAGTTGCCCAATTTAGCATATGTTGTGTGCAACTCTTCTGCCTCCTCCACCTTTGTAGTTGCTGAACTTTGCATATGTTGTGTGCAACTCTTCTGTCTCATCCAATAGGTGCCTTGGAGATCTGGAACCCAGATGCCGAGGCGTGAGACCAAAGGTTAACACAAAGTCCAACAAAGCCAACAAAGGAGGAAGCAGAAAGCAAAGGTGCTAAACAAAAGCAGAGGGTCAGGCTGAATGGCAAGGAACAATAAAGTATAAAATGTCGAAAAGGTAGAGGTTGCCTACAGCCACAGCGGTTCATGCCGATGGTGCTTGATCTGGCGCTAAATAGAGACCCCGGTGGTCCTTTGCTTTTGGAGAGTATGCACACGACAACGATCGGAGACGTGTTATGTGAAAATGGATGGAACTGAAGCAGAAGTAAGTCACCTCAGCCAATTAAAAAAACTCATGAAATGCAAAGACAAACAAAGGGAGGAAATGTCACATTAAGTGTAAATTGCAGCCTCGTCCTGCAGGGCAAAGTTTTTCGCAGCATTAATAGCGTGAGATACGGAGCACTTTTTTGTCCTAATAATCACTCTTTTTGTCTTTAACGACGCCGCGGAATATTCATAACCGTCGGCGTCGTCTCGCGGCGGCCCTCTTTGCTTAATTAAATGCAGCAAAGCCGGCTGGCGTTTCACTTTAGTGTGTTTCCTTTTCGTCAGCGCCGTTCCCCACAATGCGCCCATATGAATTTCAAATGACAAATGGAAATGCTTAGCGGAGGCATTCCATTAAAGGGGAGGCGCATTATGGAAATAAAGACAAAAAGCTACAGTGTGTAATTCAATTCTCCGTGTTTGCCTCCTCATTGCGCAGGAGGCCATCCAGACAATTGACTGATATTTAAGTGCCTCTTCTTCCCTGAAAACAAGGCAGACGTCTGCACGCAGGCGCGCATTTCCTGTTTTGGATTCTTGTTTGTCTGCTCGCATTCAGTGAACGCAAACAAGCTCCACCAGGAAGACCACGCGCAAGGTGGGAGATAAACAAAGGCTTTTATTTAACGTGATGTCAGATGTCACTCCTCGGGTTGCGCTCGCCTCCGCTGCGCTGCAATTCCCCGAAAACCAAACGAAAAACCTCCAATCAAGGATGTCGGCCTCTCTATGGGCTCAAACGCGACCCGTACGTCTTAATATTTGCACTATATTTCCAGATGTCAAAATATAGTAAAATAAAAGCATTATTCCCATATTGGCTTTTTAGCCCATATTTTCCACCTCCCAAGTTCCCAAACCGATAGTGACATATTGTACGCGAGACGGTCGGGTGAGAAATACTTGGGATTGGGAATGGCAAAACTTGGCTCCAGGAACTCCACCAGTCTGAATCTGACAGAATCCGACGTCTCGACGGAAAAGGGCTGCTTATCCAGTGCAGTCCATACACTCCATGATTTTCCCATCGATGGTCCCGGGAATTGGAGGTACCGAAGGGAAGTCTTGGTTCCGCCTCGCATACTGTTGGCATTACAGGGAAGAAACCCGATACCGATATCTACAGATATTGTATTTGTTTGCCAATATTACTATAACTATGTCTATGCAGTACTTATATGTGTATAAAGAAAAACATTGTAATACCACAAGAATAAAGCTGTAAAAACATTACAAGACTTTTTCGCCACAAAAACTGACCAGAAATTTACAAAGAAAAAGTAAAAATAACGAAACAAAAATTAATGTACCAGTAAAAAAAAAGTCAAACAAATACCTACATATACAACCCAAAATCTTTTTTTTTTTTGTATATTCAATATTTCAAACAGGAATTCATTCAGTAAAATGAGAACTATTTTTAAATTATGATTAGAAAATGTGTAAGTGTAATTATTACTTGCATGGATTTCTGAAATATTTGTATGTATTTTTGAGTAGTCTGCCCTGCGATTGACTGGCAAGCAGTCCAGGGTGTGCCCCGCCTCCCGCCTGAAGTCAGCTGGGATAGGCTCCAGCATCCCTAATGAGGATAAGCGGCATAGAAAATGGATGGATGGATGCTATTTTTATGTAATATTTATATATATATATATGTGTATGTTTGTTTTAGTAAAAGTAACATGAACTACACCAGTCCGGCAAAGGTGATATCAATCAGTAATGTGATTGGTTGAACCGTAACACAATCACAAAAGCATGAAAAAACCTTATTGACATAAAAAATAGCATTCCGACAATGACGTGACAAAAGATAAATACGCTCCATTTTTCCCCAACACAATATGACTGAGTGAGTGCTCACCTTATGCAGCGTAGAAGATCTTCAGTCATGTTTTATTCAGAGATCAGAGGTAAGATGCAATCAGCTTCCTGCAGGCCCACTCATCTTTTTCTCTTTTTTTGTCAGCTGAGATGCTCCTTAAATCAGCAATATTCATGCACTGCACTCTCCCGCATCAAGACCGCCTCCAATCCCTCTCAGCGACACACACACTCCACTAAAGATGGCTCCCGCTCGCTGGCCGGGGTTACCTGGGGAAACAGGCACGGAAAACGGCAGAGAGTGCCTATTAGACCGCAGGAGCGGCAGTGGAGGTAAAGTCAAACAAAAAGGTGTGGAGCAGCCAGGAGGGATGGAAGATAATTAGGTGTGAGGGGGCTAATGATTGGACTTCAAATAGCAGCTCTTTGCTTGTATTAACACGTCACCTCTTCCACACTTCCCGGGAGGAAGGGGGCCTCGTAATTACGTCACAAATCTACCACTCGGACTTCACGCGCTCACGCTAATTTAAAAGCTTTCACGCACACTTGACATGCGGCGGGCTAATTAGCCCGCATCTCCGCCGGACCTTCGTCACTGAAAGTGTCAGTCATTGGGTGGCTGGACTTGCCTCACCTGGCACATGCCGGGTGCAACCTCACCTTGCACATGCCGGGTGCAACCCCACCTGGCACATGCCATGTGCAACCTCACCTGGCACATGCCGGGTGCAACCTCACCTGGCACATGCCATGTGCAACCTCACCTTGCACATGCCGGGTGCAACCCCACCTGGCACATGCCATGTGCAACCTCACCTGGCACATGCCGGGTGCAACCTCACCTGGCACATGCCATGTGCAACCTCACCTGGCACATGCCGGGTGCAACCTCACCTGGCACATGCCATGTGCAACCTCACCTGGCACATGCCGGGTGCAACCCCACCTGGCACATGCCATGTGCAACCTCACCTGGCACATGCCGGGTGCAACCTCACCTGGCACATGCCATGTGCAACCTCACCTGGCACATGCCGGGTGCAACCTCACCTGGCACATGCCGGGTGCAACTTCACCTGGCACATGCCGGGTGCAACCTCACCTTGCACATGCCGGGTGCAACCTCACCTGGCACATGCCGGGTGCAACCCCACCTAGCACATGCCATGTGCAACCTCACCTGGCACATGCCGGGTGCAACTTCACCTGGCACATGACGGGTGAAACCTCACCTGGCACATGCCATGTGCAACCTCACCTGGCACATGCCGGGTGCAACCTCACCTGGCACATGCCATGTGCAACCTCACCTGGCACATGCCGGGTGCAACCTCACCTGGCACATGCCGGGTGCAACCTCACCTGGCACATGCCGGGTGCAACCTCACCTGGCACATCCCGGGTGCAACCTCACCTGGCACATGCCGGGTGCAACCTCACCTGGCACATGCCGGGTGCAACCTCACCTGGCACATGCCGGGTGCAACCTCACCTGGCACATGCCGGGTGCAACCTCACCTGGCACATGCCGGGTGCAACCTCACCTGGCACATGCCGGGTGCAACCTCACCTGGCACATGCCGGGTGCAACCTCACCTGGCACATGCCGGGTGCAACCTCACCTGGCACATGCCGGGTGCAACCTCACCTGGCACATGCCGGGTGCAACCTCACCTGGCACATGCCGGGTGCAACCTCACCTGGCACATGCCGGGTGCAACCTCACCTGGCCCATGCCGGGTGCAACCTCACCTAGCACATCCCGGGTGCAACCTCACCTGGCACATGCCGGGTGCAACTGTAGATGCCGACCCGTGGGTATGCTATGTGCAACTACTCCATCTTGTCACACCTGTAGATGTCGACTGGGAGGGTATGCTATGTGCAACTCTTCTGTCTTATCACACCTGTAGATGCCAGCCCGTGGGTATGCTATGTGCAACTCTTCGGTCTTGTCACACCTGTAGATGCCGACCCGTGGGTATGCTATGTGCAACTACTCCGTCTTGTCACACCTGTAGATGCCGACTGGGAGGGTATGCTATGTGCAACTCTTCTGTCTTGTCACACCTGTAGATGGCGACTGGGAGGGTATGCTATGTGCAACTCTTCGGTCTTGTCACACCTGTAGATGGCGACCCGTGGGTATGCTATGTGCAACTCTTCGGTCTCGTCACACCTGTAGATGGCGACCCGTGGGTATGCTATGTGCAACTCCTCAGTCCTATCGTACCTGTAGATGCCGACTTGTGTGTCTGCTGTGTGCAACTCTTCAGCTTCATCACGTTTGTAGATGACAAATTGTCAATATTCTGTGTCCAACTCTTTGGTCACACTTGTAGATGCTAGATTGTATGTTATGTGCAATGATTTTATTTGATATATCCCGACTTGTATGTTAGGTGCACCTGTTCAGTTTTATCATACCTCCAGATGGGGACTTGTGTGTGTATGCTGTGTGCAACTCTTTGGTCTCATCATATCTATAGTTCCCTAACTTTGTGTATGTTATGTGCAACTGTTCGGTCTTATCATACCCGTCAATGCAGGATTGTGTGCATGCTGTGTGCAACTGTCAAAAATGGTCTCGCTGCAGCATTTGCTGCGTGCAAGCATGCTCTGAAAAGGCACTTCAGTACAACATGGCAGTTTTCCATGTGTGTCATTAGTGCCGCTTTTTTGGGCCAGCACATCAAGTGACACACCAACTTAGCAGCCAGAACCCGAACAGAATTCAATCAAACACGATAAACCAGTGAGAAATGTCCAGAGACGCCCTGCGGGGTGTCAACAGTCACCATCCAAACATCTCCTGGCAGGACGCCAGCGCTTGTGGATGACAGAACCCACCTCGAGCAGCACCTTGACTGGCTTTCCGGGGTGTTCTGGTCCAAACTAGGACACTAGCATGCCCAG
The DNA here is from genome assembly GCA_024372805.1 of Oostethus manadensis. Taxonomy (NCBI): domain Eukaryota; kingdom Metazoa; phylum Chordata; class Actinopteri; order Syngnathiformes; family Syngnathidae; genus Oostethus; species Oostethus manadensis. The sequence goes on from QODF01000191.1 coordinate 235,810, forward strand.
TAAGCAGGCCTCGTTGTAAAAACTAATTGCAAAATGAAATATAGATAATAGAGCAGAGAAGAGTCGAATGCATTTTGTTGCGGTACAGAACAGAATTGAATTGCTGATTTATGGAGTTTCTCAGATGAAGAAAAAAGAAAAGTAAAAGATGAGCCGACCTGCAGGAAATTTATGGCATCTTACCTCCGATCTCTGAATAAAACATGACTAAAGATCCTCTATGTTGCAGGAGGCGGAGCGCTCGCTCAGTCATTTATCGTGCCGGGTGAGGAACGTTAGCTGCTTTGCATTGGAATCTTTTCAACTTCGTTGTTGCACTGCCCTTTTCGTGCCCCCGAGGGGCTGAATTTGCTCAATTGGGTTGAGGAGTATTGCAATGAATGTTTCAAATTCTATCTTCTCTTTCCACAAAACGCTTTCTTACCTTCCGCTCCATCCCATTCCCTCATAATGCAACTTCCATTCCCAAGTCCAAACTTACGTTCAGTAGAAATCAAATTGTGTACAATTCTACAAACTCAGGGGCTCTTTTCTTTTAGGGGCTCTCGGCATGTTCTAAAAAGAAACCAAAAAACATAAAAAATAGAAAAACGGCAGTGATTTTGCAAGGAAACTATGAAGAGAACCAGTCATAATTTTATGAGTAACAATGTGAGGAAAAATAATTAAATTTCTAGCAGCATAAAGTTGAAATATTATTTCTTCCTTCATTTCACTTCCTTCAAGAACAACGGCAAACACGTTTTTAACAACATTATGAGGAAAACCAACGTTTCATCCATTTTCTATACCGCTTATCCTCGTTAGGGTGGCGGGGATGCTGGAGCCTATCCCAGCTGGCTTCGGGCGGGAGGCGGGGCACACCCTGGACGGGTCGCCAGCCAATCNCGATAAACCAGTGAGAAATGTCCAGAGACGCCCTGCGGGGTGTCAACAGTCACCATCCAAACATCTCCTGGCAGGACGCCAGCGCTTGTGGATGACAGAACCCACCTCGAGCAGCACCTTGACTGGCTTTCCGGGGTGTTCTGGTCCAAACTAGGACACTAGCATGCCCAGTAAGCAGGCCTCGTTGTAAAAACTAATTGCAAAATGAAATATAGATAATAGAGCAGAGAAGAGTCGAATGCATTTTGTTGCGGTACAGAACAGAATTGAATTGCTGATTTATGGAGTTTCTCAGATGAAGAAAAAAGAAAAGTAAAAGATGAGCCGACCTGCAGGAAATTTATGGCATCTTACCTCCGATCTCTGAATAAAACATGACTAAAGATCCTCTATGTTGCAGGAGGCGGAGCGCTCGCTCAGTCATTTATCGTGCCGGGTGAGGAACGTTAGCTGCTTTGCATTGGAATCTTTTCAACTTCGTTGTTGCACTGCCCTTTTCGTGCCCCCGAGGGGCTGAATTTGCTCAATTGGGTTGAGGAGTATTGCAATGAATGTTTCAAATTCTATCTTCTCTTTCCACAAAACGCTTTCTTACCTTCCGCTCCATCCCATTCCCTCATAATGCAACTTCCATTCCCAAGTCCAAACTTACGTTCAGTAGAAATCAAATTGTGTACAATTCTACAAACTCAGGGGCTCTTTTCTTTTAGGGGCTCTCGGCATGTTCTAAAAAGAAACCAAAAAACATAAAAAATAGAAAAACGGCAGTGATTTTGCAAGGAAACTATGAAGAGAACCAGTCATAATTTTATGAGTAACAATGTGAGGAAAAATAATTAAATTTCTAGCAGCATAAAGTTGAAATATTATTTCTTCCTTCATTTCACTTCCTTCAAGAACAACGGCAAACACGTTTTTAACAACATTATGAGGAAAACCAACGTTTCATCCATTTTCTATACCGCTTATCCTCGTTAGGGTGGCGGGGATGCTGGAGCCTATCCCAGCTGGCTTCGGGCGGGAGGCGGGGCACACCCTGGACGGGTCGCCAGCCAATCACAGGGCACGTATAGACAAACAAACATTAACACTCTAATGGACAATTTAGAGTGGCCAAACACAATATTAGAAAAAAAAACCAAAACTTTCTTGCACGTTTAGTTTTGTCTTATTTTTAAAAAGGCGAAATATGACGTCATCGCTACGAGAAGATCATTTGCAAGAATTTCCCTTCACAATTTTACAGGAACAAGCTTGCCATTAAATGAGGGAAAATAATATCCTTTCAGTCGCACAAAATACTCGACTTATTTTTTAAAAGGCATAATATTTTGAGGAATAACGCAATCGAGTTGGAATTCTTGGAAAAATAGGTTTGGGAAAACGTCCTAGTAAACGGGAAAAAGTCCAAATATTTTGACAGTAATGTGTTGATATGAAATAGTTTTTGCAGAAAGTTGAAGCATTTGGAAAATGAAGAAAAAGATGAAAGTTAGAAGCTATTTGAATACGATGTTTTGGAATTGGAAGTTCACGTCTTGCTTTGTGCGAAAGTCACCCTCAAGAAAGGGATGGGGCACTTGGGGGTAACAAGGAAACCGTAGCAACGGGGCTTCACGCTAGAAGCATTTATTGAACCCGACCTGGCCCCGGGTCCTGCTTTGACATGTCTGGATTCAAAAGTTCTTTTGGGAAGAACTGGGAATCGAACTTGGCCGGTCTTCCATATTTCATGGGCCTTTAGGTGAGCCTGTCTAAAAGCTGAAGCTGTCATCTTGTCAAGCCCGACTCGGACTCGTTCTGCATGTGGGAAAAGGTACAACATCTCAGCATGGGCCCGCCACCTCCAAACTTTCTCTCCCATTGTTTGCTTCCCGGGATGCTCCCCCCCCCCCCCCCCCATTGTTTTATCTCGCAAGATCAAAGTGGACCAAATTAGACGGCGAGCACTTCATTAAAATGAATCGAGTTAAGGTTACACCTCAGCTTGCATAAGTTCAATCGTAATGAGGGGAATGATTTGGGACGGAAAAGAACAGTCGGGTCTATTTGGGAACTCTGCTGGGATGTTGTTATTGCGAGGGGAAGGTAAGAAAAGGTTTTGTTGAAGGGAAACAGTACACAGGTAGCTCCGATTACACGATGCACGTCTTCTTGGACCCTGCTGAACGCAAACTTCTGCAGCGCGGATTTAGACGGATGAGGATGCGCCAAATTATTCATTTCCTATGCCGCTTATCCTCATTAGGGTGGCGGGGATGCTGGAGCCTATCCCAGCTGGCTTTGGGCGGGAGGCGGGGTACACCCTGGACCGGTCGCCAGCCAATCGCAGGACACATATAGACAAACATTCACACTCTAATGGACAATTTAGAGCGGCCAATGAAGCTAACATGCATGTTTTTGGAATGTGGGAGGAAAGCGGAGTACCCGGAGAAAACCCACACACGCACGGGGAGAACGTGCAAACTCCACACAGGGATGCCCGACGGAGATTCCAACCCTGAACCTCCTGACTGTGAGGCCGCCGTGCTACCCACTCGACCACCGTGCGGCCCATCGCCAAATCAAATTAGCACCAAACTAATTGGCGCTGTGCACACGCGGAGGGAGGACCTGCTTTCATTCCTGCAGCTGAAAATAATATCATGGAAATGAAGTTCCAGGGCCGAGGGTGACGATGGGACGTTATTCATGGGGTGGAACTGTGTGCTCTGTTAGACTCTGCTGCCCGGAGGAACGTGTTACCACTCCACCCGTTTGACTCTACGCCCTTCGAGCTCAAACCTCAGTTGCGGCCGTCTGATGTCCGGGTCCTACAGGGCATTGGTTCTGGTAGAATAGCTGCCTTAGGGGAGGCTGACCTGCCAGTCAGTGTGGGAGGCAAAACTGGTGATGTAAATTTTGTCGTGGCAAACACCTCCAAGAGCACTGACGCTATTCTCGGGCATCCTTTCCTCCAGCAAGCTCGGGCACAGTTAGACCAGGGCCGGGGAGAGGCCGTGATTTTCGGTGAAACCCGTATCGCTAGAGTAGCCCGTACGAGCCGGGTATGTAGAACCAGTGGCTGTGGGACGCCGCCGCAACATTGCGGAAGAAGTGGTGCTGAGCCCGGCTAAGAGTTTTGTCGAGAAGCGCAAGGTGCTGGTGGCTCATGTTGTTGTGCGGCCACCGTACCCACGAGAGTCTTTAACCCAGGTCCTGAGCCACTCCCCCTAAAGAGAGGGGCGGTAGCTGGGATCATGCAGCCGGCCAAAGTGTTGGAAGGGGCCGGACCCCAAGAAGCCCGTGAGTCGGTTGATTGTAGCCCTACGGAAGTACCCGTTCACCTGCAAGCTTTATTTGCGCCAGCCTCCACGAGCACGACCGGCCAGGCTCGGTCCGGTTGTTGCAGACCCATAGTGATGTGTTTTCTGTAGGGCCCAACGATGTAGGCCGGACTAATTTGGTGCACCATGACATCCTGCTAACCACAGGTCCCCCTGTCAAACAACCTCCACGTAGAATGTCCAGCGAAAAGCAGGCCGCTGCAGACCAGCAGTTGCAGTAGAGTCCGATAGCTGGTGTCGCCCAACCACCGGTACCAGCACCAGTAGCTGGGCAGCACCAATCGTAATGGTAAGGAAGGCGGATTATCGGTCTTTGAACGAGCGCACAATTAAAGATGCATATCCCCTGCCTCGTATTCAGGACATCCTGGACCCACCGGCCCCGGCTAAGTACTTAAGTACCCTTGATGAAACATCTGGGTATCGGCAGGTGCGGAGGACTCCCCGAGCTCGCAAGGCAGCCGCTTTCTGCACTAGAAAGGGGCTCTTTGAGTGGAACGTAATGGCGTTCGGACTCTGCAACGCGCCAGCCACCTTCCGAGGATTAATGGACCGGGTGTTGGCTGGGTTCCGGCGGGAGACCTGTCTGGTCTATTTGGACGGTGTTATTGTGTTGGGCAGAGACTGCACCGAAATGCTGGAGCCCGAGCAGCAGAAAGGCGTCAACATTTACTTCTGCTCACAGGCGGGTGTGTTGTTCTTCCCCATCTGCTGCCCTGCGTGCCAGCGTGGCGCTCGCAGCTTCTCAAGTGTCTGCGGGGTGCTCGTCAGGAGAAATAGAATCCATAAAACGATATTTGTTTGTTGAAATGGAAGAGTACAAAACAAAACAAAGAGTCCCATCTGGGGCCAAACCAAAGGAGACTTCCCTTTTGTTTTTGGAGAACCTGATGCACTTTGATACAAAGCTCTTTACCGGTGGGTCTGCGTTCCCGGGGCGGCGGGACTCACCCGAGGGACAGGGTGCGGCGCTCGGCCATGCTCCTTCACATGGAGAGGAGCCCACGAGGTGGCTCGGGCATCTAGTCCGGATGCCACCCTGGTGAGGTTTTCCGGGCACGCCCAGCCATGGATGTTCTTCTCCACCGAGTCTGCACGTGTCTGCCCTAATCCGGCGATTTTACTTTTTGACAGAACCATAAAGACAATGTGTATATGAAAATATATACGCATACACAGAAATATACAGTAGGGGTGTCCAAACCTGAGGATGCCAGGCGTGCGCGGGCACTTTTGCCAGCGTGTTATCAGGAGCTTTGTCTCTAGAAACGCTTTTCTTGAAGATCATGACTTTTTAATATCATGTCTTCATATTCCAACTTTATTATTGAAATATTAGAACTTTTTCTAAACTGACTTTCCCGGAATTGCGGGAACTTTTTGGTTTCTTTGAACTTAAATTTGCTAGTTAATTCTGTTGTTTTCAATAATTATTCTGCCTTTTGACGTGTCGTCCTTGTTCTTGAATCACGACTGTCCTTTTTCCCATTTTGCTGCAGGTCTTGCAGTTCTCATGTTTAATTTGTTTTTGGAACGTGGCCGAGGGCCAACACAAAAACAGTCGCGGGCCTTTAACGGCCCTGGGACCGCAGTTTGGACGCCGCTGCAGCATACACTTGCACAAAAGCTAAATGCATAGAGTGGACTTTTTACCGCCATTGCTGGGGGACAACAATGCATTTGATTTTTACAATATACCAAGTGCCGATAGTAACAAGCTGCGAGCCAAAATGGCCCCGGTATGCACTTTGGACACCACTAGATGGTTTTGGAAAAGACCAAAAGGTACCAATATAAAGCACGCCCTAAACTCGAGCCTGTCTCCAGCGGAAGGTCTCCATCACGTCCTGCTGACGTCTGCCGCCTCCACACCGTCCCGCGTCTGCCTTCTGAGCTCAGCCGGGGGAGTTCTTCAAGCTCCGACGCTCGTCTCCCGACTGACAGCCTCCGGCAGAGCGCGGCTATGTTTAGAAGCACGTGGGTCGGCCATGCAGGGGGGCTTCACATTGGCGCCCCGGCGCTCGGGAAAACAACACGGCTCGTCTTTTTCCAGGCGTCGCCTTCTGTTGCGCTGTCACCCGTCACTCCCAGCGATGCAGCATTTTACCTCGCTAGGCGTCCGAACTCATTAAAGGGCTTGAAGACGGATAATAATGACAATAAAAGGATCCTAAAGGGTGCCAGGAATGCTGAGACTTTTCAGCCTTGGTGGCAGTTGGAAGTGGCGAGAGCAGAAGAGCAGGTCTTCAGCTCCCTGGAAAGCGCGTGAGGATTGCTGCTCTGGTCCGGTTCTGGCCAAAAAGCTGCCATTTTCAACAGGAAGAACTGAACAACGGTGGGCTGTTAGCGCTACATCAGCGGTTATAATTCATGTTTCTGCACCCCGGCGGCCCCTGCGCCGCACTTTGGGCACCCGTGCGTGTTTTGCCAGGAAGCCGGGTGGGTCCAAGCCCTGCCTTCTTGGCCATGTTGGTCAAGCGCTGAGTTAAACTATGGAGGGTTTGTTTTTTTTTTTCACCACATTGCACGGCGTTGCGGAGCCAGCGCCCACGCCCGCTCGACGGCATGCACGGAGCAAATGCATGGTGCGAGAAACACACGCAAATGCGCCCCCTTACAGGCTGACCTTTCTCCACGGCTCTCCTCTGCGTATGAGGTGTGTTACGAAACAGAACCGAAAGTTGGCGCCAGTTGAGATGGTTCGGGCATCTAGTCCGGATGCCTCCCGGGCGCCTCCCCGGTGAGGTGTTTGGGGCACGCCCAGCCGGGAGAAGGCCCCCGGGGAAGATCTGGGACACGCTGGAGGGACTATGTCTCACAGCTGGCCTGGGAACGCCTCGGTGTCCTCACGATGGAGCTGGAAGAGGTCGCCGGGGACCGGGAAGTCTGGACTTCCCTGCTAAGGCTGCTGCCCCCGCGCCCCGGACCCAGATAAGCGGTGGAAAATGGATGGATGGATGGATGGGTTTGGAAGCATACAAGAAAGCTGAGGCGTCCCAACCTTCTTCCAGGGAGGGCCACATAGCCAAAATGTACAGTAGCGTTCCAAATAATAGCAGTAGCAATATGTAGCTACCAGACAAGTACTGTTATTAGTACACTTCTACCGCTACATGGCAAACCAGTGGGTGCAGTAGATTCACAGACAACAAAACCCGGCATTCATGATGTGCACGCCCTTAAGGCTGTGCAATTGGCCAATTAGTTGAAAGGGGCGTGTTCCAAAAACTGTAGGTGAAGGTCTATTCTTAGAAGGAACTTTTATTAAACCTTCTGTCTCAATATTGTCATTTTTGTGAAATGACTGCTATTTTTTCCATTTCTGCTGTTGGGTTTATCTTTTTCATTGCAACACAAGTTCTTTTGACCTCGTGTACTCTACTTGGACACTTTTACACTTTATTCTTGTAAGGTTACTGGTAATTTGCGAGTGGCGCGCAGAATGCACTGGTGTAAGGACATTTGGGAACATGGGTCGTATGCCGGGCAACACAGAAAGTGACAAAAACAGGACCTCAACCTCAACTTAACTGGGAGCAGCTGGAGGGCGTTTCTACACGTCTGCTATCCCTTTGGTGGCTGTCAAGACGATGCAAAGCATGACATCCTTAGTAGTCTTCTTTGTGATGTCATGAATGGATGGTTCCCAAAGCTAAATGACAACAATGCCACTTTATCGCCTTGGCGACATACGTGATGCTAGAAAGGAGCTAGCGCTGCAGGTAGAGAAGCAAGAGGTGTGAGAGCCAGCTGGTAAGCAAGCAGGGCCATCCATCCATCCATCCACCCATCCATCCATCCATCCATCCATCCATCCATCAATCCATCCAGCCACCCATCCATCCATCCATCCATCCATCCATCCATCCATCCATTCATCCATCAATCCATCCATCCATCCATCCATCCACCCATCCATCCATCCATCCATCCATCTATCCATCCATCCATCCATCCATCCATCCA
>QODF01000191.1:245139-259154 GCA_024372805.1 Oostethus manadensis
AATTTGGACAAACTACAACCATGTTAGGAAAATCCAATGGCCTTAACTAGCAAACAAGCAAAACAAAAGTACCTGGACTCAGGCACATTCTAAAATGGCATTAAAAAAAACAGCAAAACGGGAAAAATCAGCAGTAACTTTACAAGAACAAAGAGAGTATTTTCGGAAAAGTGTCACTTTAGTAGCATTAAGCTGAAAAAAAACCTTATTTTTAGTTGTAAAACTGTCCCAATATTCACAAGAACTTGTATTCTAACAACATAAACTTGTTTAAACGTGTATTTTAACAACATAAACTTATATAAACGTGTATTCTAATAATAAACGTGTGATGCTGCGAGGGAAGAGTGACCTTTTTTAAGTCGCAATATTAATGAAAACCAAAACAAGCAGCAGCTTGTTTGTTTGGAGAAGGAAGTCAAACTCTGGTAGGAATAAACATTCTTCCAGCTACGAAGCCAGCACATTATAAAGTATGAAGAAAGCTTCAACCTGACAGGCGCCTTTAGTGGACTTTGTCCTTTCCATCTCCCCAAGCACCGGCAGACTGGGCAAGAAGTACCCAAAGGCCTTCAGCCTCCTCTTCATTGCCATCATTGGAATCCTCTACACCTTAATCTTTGTGCCCCTCATGCCGAATCTGCCAAAACCAGCACCCAACTGGGACGATGCAGCAGTGGACATCCCCATGCTGAGTCTGCCAGAACCAAAATCCAACAAGAGTGAGGTTTAAGTGAACAGGCAAGTCAAAAAGCCTCAACCCTCCAGCGTTTCAGGATATGAGCAAAGAAGGACTCTCGGAACTCTGCAGAAGCTCACTCTTTCCAGGCGGTTAAGTCCTTATGGGAAAGTCTTTTGTGACCACTCAGTCACCTTTCTGGGCATGCCCAGAAAGGCATTCTGGGCATGCCTTCGGCTTTCTTCTCCTCGCTCAGCGATATCTCCGGCTTTGCTTTGGAGGACAGCCGGCAGGTTCTGGAGTTTGGACGGAGCTCTTTAGTAAAACAGCAAAATGTGAGAAAAAAACAACAACATTTGACCAGAATACAATCATTTTTAAAGAGAAAACGTGGGAAAAAAAAGTATTTTAGTAGCATGAAAGTTGAAAAATGTGGGATGGCAAAATTTGGTTGATGTCCAAATATGGCAAGACGGAACAGAATGAAGTCATGACAAGAAATAATTGGAAACTTGAAATGAAGGAACATCTGGTATTTTACAAGCCAAAAATAAAACGTGAATGAACAAAAAGATTCAAGAAAATGTCATTTTAAAAAAATGATATGATCCTATTTTTAGGACCTGACCTTTTGTCTTTAGTGCACCCCCGGCTGATGCAACTCTCATAAGTTGGAAAAGAATCCATGTGATCGGCATCGGAAACCCTGATTGGAGCATCCCTAATTTTCATTTTTATGGGAGAACTTGCCTGGTTAGTCAGTTTTGGTTTGAGTCTGACGTGCTAGAAGGGACAAATGCTAACCAAGGCGCCACTGAACTTATGCAGAGTAATCTGTGTACAGCTTGTATGGCAGTATGGATGTACCGAGGAGTCGACAAAATAAACATTGTCCAAATAGCTAACACACGCGCCAATATACAAATATACTGTATACACAATGGCACCTGCTGGGCACTCAATGGCCCTCTGGGGATCGGTAAAGTCTCCGGATCGGTTCAGAACGAAATTAAAAAACTTGGAAAATGTCATCCGGTCATGCAGAAACCAAGCGTCCAGGTCAGCCCACGGCCCCATAGACCCCCAAAGACGCTGGGCGGGCTCCACTTTCTCATGCACCCCGAATCATTAACAACCCACCGCGAGTCAGATGCCTGGCATCGGACCTCCAGATGCTCGATGAATGTGTTTTTCCACTTGTGTGACACGGAAGGTGAATCCATCCATGGAGACAGCACGGGTGTCAAAAGGAGTCACCTCGGAGGTCTTGGCCGACGTCCGTGGAAAGTCTGCCGCGTGTCTGGGTTCCTCCCGGCGCAAGCGCGGCCACCTTTCGTGACATTACCCAGCCTCACAATGTCTCATCTTCCGCCCTGCACAGATGATGTCCCGCTGCGTTCCTCACCAAGTGTGACATGAAGAAGAGTTTCTCTCGCTTCTCCGATGGGGAGAAAGCATCCGTTTTGAGAAGACATTTTATCGTTGCATGTTTATTGTTGGGGGTGTCGGCAGGGGTTCGGTTGCATGCTTTCGGGCAGGGTCAGAAAATAATACACCTGTCAAATATTGAAAAAGCTTTTCCAATTGAATGTTGTTCTAATCTTGCTTTTCTGATTGGCCGGGATAAATGGCGTCAGAGTCCCTTGTTTATCGCGGAACCTTCCAGACCCGACTGCGATGCCATGCATGAGGCAATCCTAATAAATTGAATATTTTTGTCGTTGCAGCAAAAAAATGTTTGTGACTTTTTGAACATTAGAGTCCCGTAAACATGAAGTAACACTCCTATAATCACCTTTACACTCCTAATATTATTTATTTACCTCACATTGCACACCATGGGGGTGGGGCTTAGACCCCCATAGAATATTACCGTCGACCTGCCAACATGTAAGAATTTGTTGTACTCAGCATGCAATTTGACCTAAACAAAAAAAAGGTGTAAGAAAGGGTGCGGAAGAACCTCACAAACATATTTCAACCATATTATAAACAACCGTGATGATCACGATTTCAGCGACAACCAGAACAGTCACAGAGCAAAATGAGCAAAAATGCAGGAAAAAAAAGAAAAAATTAAAATAAATAATAATAATAATAAATATTTATATATACACACACATATATATATACATATATGTACATGCTTACATACACATATTGTGCACATACACATATCCATGCAGTACATACATACACACACATACAGTGTGCATATATATATGTATACACATACATACATACATATGAACTAATAATAATAAAAAATACAAGAAAATAATAATATATTATATAATAATGACATATTTTAACAAACGTGATAGCGAGACGCTGCAAAATTACCGCATTCAGAAGACGCATTCAGTGTCTCAGCTCTGAACCACTGACATCACTTCCTGTCCGTGCCACCAGGATACATTTACAGCAACACGCGTGTGCATGAGTCTTATTTATTCTTTAAATGGCTCATTAATTTTATTATGTATTTACTATATTGGGTAACTGTGTAAAGGTGACTGTAGGGGTGCTATTCCATGCCTGGAGGGCTCTAATACCGTTGAAAACAGTATTTAGAAAGTTATAAACAGGATTTCTATGCTGTAACCGTTTATAAATAAGGAATCCTACTTGCAGAAATTCCCTCGTCACGGTCTGGTGTGGAGCCAAAACCACGCCACGTGCCAATCAGAACGGATTTTAAAGCACATTCATTGTGTAATATTCTCAAACGGAGCCCGATATGAATTTATAAGTTATAAATACAAATAGAGGAGTGAAAGATGTCCAGCTGATGTTCAACGAGTGTGTCGCCGCCTCCACGGCCCCGCTGGCGTGGCCAGTTACATCAAACCATTATGCTGTGATTACACTGGGAAGACGGAAGGAGAAATGCAAGGGGGTGAGGAGGGAGGAGTATCAGGCTGGATGAGGGATGGCTTCATCTGGGGGAGGGGGGGGGGTACGATGTTTTGACGTGCCCGAGTGACGCCGACTGCACGCTGATGGCTTGTCAACAAAATTCTCATCAGGTGGCGTCGTTAACGATGCTCCGATGATTCACTCGGCTGACTTTTAATTAACGCAACAACACCTCGTACGACTTGGGACGTAAATAGTAAACACGTGCTTTTTTTCTCTCGCTTTTTTTTTCAGGACACGTGATGCCGAGCCGGTGTAGCCGTACACACAAGGGCAGCCATCCTGCATGGAGGAGACGTCCTTTGATAAGCATCAAGGTCAAGTGTGGGGGCCTGGTTGCATCACGTGGTGCCCTCCACGCCCCCGGATGGCGCTGGTGCATCTTCCGCCCCTTCATTACAACTTGAATAGTGTTTCGGGCAATCAGAACTTGCTAAACGTTGGGAGGCTGATGCCATGCCGTCGAGTCGTTTTGACGGGGATCGGGCTCCATCCTCTAAGGTTGAAGTTCACCAACACTGAGCCCAAACCACATGGAGTAATATATTGCTTAACATCTGAGCTAAAGCATCACAGTGAATCTGCCGGAATGACAGAAACATTTATAAATGACATCACATGTAAAACACAATAAGGAGGATAAAACAGAAAACACAACACTTTTGCAGACAACATTACACCTGTGTAACTCATGCAACACGTCGGGCGCTAGGACCCAGTTAGGAGAGCGGGTGAAGACAGCCGTGCTCTCGCGGTAACTCCAAAGCCGCGTTTGTGAGGAAGTGACGGGCGGAGCTCGCGAGGTCTCCAGGAAGCGTTTCTTCCGTAAGTTCTTTCCGATGCGTCGTTTTTGTATTCAACGTTCATTCCTTTTAGTCTCCTAACTGTAGCCATATAGACACACTTTTAAAGGCAAAGGAGCGGCACACGTTCATGGCACACGCGGAGCAAGAATGATGACCTCCGCCGTTTGTTTGTGTTGGTTTTAGTTTACAATCCAGTGTTCCAGTGTGGAGATGGGCTTTGGGGCTCTTCGAGGGGGAGCGGGATCTCTTTCGGCTCGTTCTTACATGAAGTTCTAAGAAGCCAGCCTGGCCCTAACTGGTTTGTCTGGGAAATAATCACTGGGAGGCAAACAGTTGACATGCTCCACCAGTATGGGTTTGAAGGATTGTCAAATATTGATTGCAAGCGTATTTGACGTGTTTGGGGGAAATTGGCTGCAGATTCATTGTAAAACTTCACCATTGTTTCAAATATGTCTCCATGGAGTAGGTATAGAGGGATTCTTTCTTCATCAACACAGCAGATGTGCACGCAGAACGCCTGCAGAACAAGCTACGCTGGCCCTTTAAGCTGTCCCCTTGTCATCAGTGTTTGCGGAATCAAGATGGGAAATTAACATTAGTGCATGGGATATGTCTGAATGACCCGTACGCGTTACCTGCAGGGGAGGGGGCAAATGATGAGAAGAAATGGCCCAAACTTCAGTGGCGGGACATCCGTTCCTACCCGATCCATACACCAAGTCTTTTTTCCCGGGACACCTACGGCTGTGTCACAATCATGTACAGGACATACTATTACATGCTTATTACGTAGAAAACTTTGTGGCTGAGGTTCTGCCAAGTCAAAGACAAGGGAAAAGGCGGAAGGGCAAAGTTTGGGTCGTCGTGAACAAGTGCAACAACTGTATTCCAACTGCGGACTGTACGTGCATGGAGGGGGGGGTCATTTACAATAATATAACTTTATTAAATAAAATTAGCTTGCTTTTACCTTTTTGCCTCAGGTGGAGGAGTTCAAGTATCTCGGGTTCTTGTTCACAGGGAGGGAAGGTTGAAGCGTGAGATGGACAGACGGATCGGTGCAGCATCAGCAGTAATGCGGTCGCTGTACCGGACCGTCGTGGTGAAGAGAGAGCTGAGCCGGAAGGCAAAGCTCTCTGTTTACCGATGGATCTACGTTCCCACCATCACCTATGGTCATGAGTTATGGGTCATGACCGAAAGAACGAGATCGCGGATACAAGCGGTGGAAATGAGTTTCCTCCGTAGGGTGGCTGGACTCACCCTAAGAGATAGGGTGAGGAGCTCGGCCATCCGGGAGGAGCTCAGAGTAGAGCCGCTGCTCCTTCACATGGAGAGGAGCCAGTTGAGGTGGCTCGGGCATCTCGTCCGGGTGCCTCCCTGGTAATTTACGGTTGTTCCCAGTACTTGTCAGTCACTTGCATTGTTCACGTCAGAATTTCAAGGTACCAGCAGAGTGTTTAACACGTACATTGGTAGCCCGGGTACCTGAGGTTGTGGCTGGAAGAGTAGTGGCGTCAGCACAGTGGGCTGTGGTTGTGACCCAGATAGCTGTGATGGTAGCTCGGGTTGTAGTGCTAGTCCAGTCTGTAGCCCATGTAGCTGTGATGGTGACCCAGTTAGCCCTGGCAGTAGCCCTAATGTTGGTCCAAACAGCTGCGGTTGTAGCCCTGACATCTCAAAGTTCAAAAACAAGAAATAGATGGACACCTTTTTATTTCAGTGAACGTCTTCCCTATCGGACCTCCGTCCCCGCAAAGCAAAAGTGTCGGCCTAATTAACAAGGCGATGAAGCAAAGGCTTTTAGTCCCACAGTAAACACACAGCCAATCCCTCAGACAGCAGCAGTCAACCGGGCGACGGCTGACTGCCTTTCTGACGAATCGGAACCCAACGTGAAGCAGCTGCATCTAAAGTGACAGCTCTCCAAAGAGCGACTTCCTCTGACTGACAGCGGAGTTCAGGCGGGTTAGCGTGCGCGCCGCCGTAATGCGCCGGCCCTCGGAGGTAATAAGAGAAGACAACGCTGTCAGGCTTCCTGCGGAGCAAGAAACACACAAACATGATGATAACACAGAGATTGAGACGTGGTGGAGATGTTTAAAGACACGGCCTGACAACCACACGGGTTACGGTGTTTTAGCAACGGAAGAAGCACTCGCCTCGCCGACTCCATTCCTTTATCTCCCATCATGTGTGTGCTCTGGAGCAAACCTCTGGATGGGAGATTTATGGACCCTGCAAACCAACGTGGATGAGACTTTTTAAACTCAATCCTCATGTAGAGGAACACCACATGAAGCCTTCAACAGTTGGAGCCCCTCTGAGGCCCATTCATTGAAGCAGAACATGCGCTGTGCGTAGGGCCCCACTATCCATGGGGGGCTCCGTTTTCCTCAAGGGGCCGCATTCTCTGCAAATGTGCAAAGGACATGCATCTCCGTCGTGAGGCATAACGCACCAAGTCAGCCTAAGGCAGGATAGAAAAAAGTGACAAGTAATCCGACTATTCCCCTGTTAGGATCTGGAGGTGTAATGGTACAGCTGCTGCCTTTTAACGCAGAAAAAACAAATGAACAATTTGTTTCCCATGTATTTGTATTACATAGAATCTAACTCAGTTCAGGTTCAAGTCTCGTTACGTATGTCCCTTAGATGTGACGATCCTAGCTGCCCTGCGGGGGCTCAACGTGTGGGACTCAGAATTTTAGGAAAGGTCCTACTGAAACGTCTGACACCCACTAACTACTTAAATGCTTGAGTAGCACTTGAGAGAAACAAGTAACCCCTTTCGGTACCTGAGGGTTTGCTGCAGAGACCTGATACAGAAGAGGTCCGGTATTGGTTTAAGGTAACTGCTTAATGTCCAGGCACATAAAGCAGTACCAGGACTCTAAAGACCACCACAGCTGAAAGCAGAGTTTGGAAAGTAAAATGTAGGCTACAACATTCATGAACTATTTTATGCATACCATAAAAGCTCCATTTGATCCCTCCATTTGAATAACTGCCAAGTCTACTATAGGGTTTGGGTCTTTGACCCGGACCCTCATAATCCAAGAGCTCAGTATGTAATTATTGCAGCACCATCATCCATTCACTCATTCATCTGTCCGTCCTTCCATTTATTTGGGATTGAGTTTGGGTCGACAGGGCAGCAACCAAACCCGGGTTTGGTTTCCTTTTCCTTGGCTGCTACTTCCACCCTCTCTCAGCAGATCCTGAGGTGTTCCCAGGCCATCTGAGAGACACAGTCTCTCTATCTTGTCCTGGGTCTTCCCCGAGGCCTAATACCAGTTGAACATGCCGGATGATTGAGTCACCTCATCCCAGGGGTACACTGGGACAAAAATTTGGCCCTGGACGTTTTGGTCCAGTTTGGCCCACTACCATTCGTACACTGCCAATACAGTGCCAACTCACCACACCGATGTACATGAAAACACACGGGCCCTTGATAACACCCAAAATCTGAACAAAATCCCTTTTTATAGTTTGGGGCCTTGAATAAATACATGAGTGTGAAATCTTTTATGGATGGGCTTACTGGGCTGCTGGGGGTTCTGGTGAGCTCATGCCCACTGGCGGTCTTGTGTGTGCCACCTATCAAAACATGGGAAGTAAAGAGTGTGAATTTGAACAGGATTACGTGGATAACTAGTTGGCTAAGGTATGGAAAACAATGAATGTATCCACGTTGCACCATGTGACCTGCAAGCTTGGAGATGTGAAATCTTTTGATGCAGTGCGTCATAAAAACATCTCACTCAGAGAATCAGTACAGTATGTTTTTTCTTTTCCAATACTTAAGGTAGATCTGGATCTAGATTTTCGAGGTTGGGGGGGAAAGTACTAGTTGGAGTTCCGGGGACACAGAGGTCCAAACACGAGTACATGCATCCCTCCATCTTCTGTTCATCCAAGGTCGAGTCTTTGTCCAGCTCCTCCTGGCGGATCCCCAGGTGTTCCTAGGCCAGTTGAGAAACATTACCTCTCCAACGTTTCCAGGGTCTTCCTCAAGGCCCCCTACTGGTTGGGCGTGACCTGAACATCTCCCCGGGAGGTTGACAGTTTGCCTGGATGGAAGTGCTTCTCACCGGGCCACACTGAAATGTTCCAGACTGGGGCAAATCTGAAAACGGAAGCCGGACCGCTCTTTTTGTTTTGTTTTTAAAAACGATGACATCACCGACCCGTCTCCACCCTGTTGCCGGCACGTGACCGGAAGTGAGCTTGGATGACAAGCTAACACAATATCTGAACTCTAGTCAACATTCATTCTCCTGATATTTTGCATTCTTTCTCTAGAAAATGGCTCATTGAAATATTTCCACTTCACCCGAAGTCTAGAAAAGCCTTGGAACTGGGAAGACTTCTCTAGTTTGGTGTGTCATGAGGTTCTGTCTGCGTCTTTAACTGTCTCTTAACAGGTAGGGTTTCCTTTTGTATTACAGCATTTTTACCCGCTGATTCGTTCCCATCCGGATGCAACAGGCCAAATAAATCATAAATATTCCCGTGTGGACAGGGCCTAAAGGTCACAACTGGTCGTACTGGCTGCTACGGCCGCACTACGTGCAAAGAATTGCAAGAAACGCATGTGACATGTGGATTTTTGAGCGGTAGAATGCCCGCAGAGGTTCTTTGTCATGTCAAACATACTCATAATGAACTTATGCACTGGATACGTCCTTGCACGTTGTCCGTACGGCCAATTTGTATGTTCTGTTAGTCTTTTGTATGTTTTGGTGGTGTCTGGTTCGGGCATGATGTCAATTTTTTTCTACTTGCCACTTGTGGACTCTAAGTGTGTCGTATGACCGACGCATATTCAGACATTTCACGTGTCCTTCCTTCGTGTCGAGATCTTACTCTTTCATGGTCACTACAACTACATTCTCCATGAACACACGCGCACACAAAAAAACCAACGCAGAGTTGGGGAATGCCAAAAAATCGTACATCCGGTTGTGACCAAGGCTTAAAGGAGATCCCAGCCACCCCGCGGGACCTAATTTAGGCCGCTTATACCTACGATCTTGTCCTTCAGGTCACCACCCAAAGCTTATGACCATAGGTGAGGGTAGGAACATAAACCTGAATGAGAAACCTCTGATATTAAAATTCGTCTAGTTAACGTGTCCCAGTGCAGCTGCTCATGGAGTGACGGTAGCGTCAGTTCATGAGCTTGTGGGTAATCTAAAGGGAAACAGGCTTCAACTTGAGCGACCATTTTCTGCTTGGCCATAGTGCAAGTCTTGGCTGTCTTTCCTTTTAGTACAGCCTAACACTGTAAAGTGCATACATAAATCAGTAAAAGTACCGGCCATCCGCCTTTGTCCGCGATTCTGTTCAAAGCGTTCATGGACGGAGTTTGTAGGCGCAGCCAAGGTGTCGAGGGAGTCCGTTTTGGGGGCCTTAAGATCTCGTCTCTGCTATTTGCAGACGATGTGGGCCTGATGGCCTCACCTGCTGTGACCTTCGGCATTTATGGGGGTGGTCTGCAGCCGAGTGTGAAGCTTCTGTGATGACACAGCACCTCCAAAACTGAGGCCATGATTCTCACTCGGAAAAGGGTGGATAGTACCTTCCGGGTTGGAAGTGAGGTCTTGCACCAGGTGGAGGAGTTTAATTGTCTTGGGGTCCTGTTCACAAGTAAGGGATGGTTGGAGCCCAAGGTGGCCAGACGAATCATCTGCAACAATGTGGTTGTTGTACCGGACCATCATGGTGAAGAGAGAGCTGAGCCGGAAGGCAAAGCTCTCAATATACCGATCAATCTATGTTCCCACCCTCACCTGTGGCCGTGAACTTTGGGTCATGAGCAAAAGAAGGAGATCGCGGATACAAGCGGCGGAAATGAGTTTCCTCTAATAGGTGGCTGGACTCACCCCAAGAAACAAGGTGAGGAACTCTGTCATCTGGGAGGAGCTCAGAGTAGCGCTGCTGCTCCTTCACATCGAGAGGATCCAGTTGGCTCGGGCATCTAGTCTGGATGCCTCACGGGGTGCCTCCCTGGTGAGGCGTTCCGGACATGCCCATCCAGGAGAAGGCCTCAGGGCAGATCTAGGACATGCTGGAGGGATTATGTCCCACAGATGGCTTAGGAACGCAACGGTTGTCCTCCTGGTGGAACTGGATGAGATGGGCTTCCCTTCTGAGACTTCTGCCCCCTGCCACGCAGACCCGCATAAGTGGAAGAAAATGGATGGATGGACCGGTAAACTCACGGTACTCCCGATGGCCAAACCTCCCTGCATGCGGATATTGGACTTCTGAAATAACTGTGAAAAGGAACCCATATGAGGTCCAGTATCGTTTATTTCCTGGATTGCACATAAGGAGAAACAAACGTAAGAGAAAAATGTCTGGGGGATACTGTTGAATCAACACCCTGGTGCTCTGACGCCTTCCATCAAAAGTAAGAATTGTTATCTTTGCAAAAGCAGATTTTTCCATTTGCATATTTATGTTCCACTCAGATAAGAATCATCGTGGAAGGGATACTGCTGGTTGGCGCGCATTAACAGCGTCTAAGAGCGCGACCAGCCTCGTGGTTCTGTTGGTTGCGCTGACGGAACAACGCGTGACTGCCGAAAGTGTCAGCCACGTGACCAAACCGTGAAACGGTTTGCTCCTCCCCCGACCATGTTCGATCCTCTTGCTTTTTCCTGCATGACAGCAGCACAGTAAGGAAAAAAAAACATCCAACCCTAATTTTGTTTCTCAGTCGATCCTCGGGGCGGAACGGAAAGAAAACGTGTTTGCGAGCTAATGCATCAAACACGAGAGTAATTCATTACAATTAGCGGCGACTCATTACGGTAAGTAATGTTACCGCGTCCCCTGGCGGACGGCAATCTAATCATAGACACGCCTTCGCGGGGGACACTCCTAATAGACACGGACAGGAAAGCAAAATGTGATCAGAGGCAAGCGGAGCTTCTAACCACGTGGGCGGCTGCGGTAACCAGTGGCGGGCTGGAGGTGGCGCCGTAGAAATGACCAGATTGCATTAAAGCGGTCTCTCCATGGATCCTGACATGCTACAATGCTAGCGTTTACGCTAACCGTTTCTGAATTTTTCCATCTGAGTTACCGCGGAAGCTTTTGCGCGTGATCTTCACATTCACTAGTCGGTCTTTGGACGTTTTGCAGAGATGATTAGGCACCAAGGGTGAGGAGCTCGGCCATCCGGGAGGAGCTCAGAGTAGAGCCGCTGCTCCTTCACATCGAGAGGAGCCGGTTGAGGTGGCTCGGACATCTAGTCCGGATGCCTCCCTGGTGAGGTGTTTCGGGCATGCCCAGTCAGGAGAATGCCCCCGGGAAGACCTAGGACACGCTGGAGGGACTATGTCTCACAGCTGGCCTGGGAACACCTCGGTGTCCTCCCGATGGAGCTGGAAGAGGTCGCTGGGGACCGGGAAGTCTGGACTTCCCTACTGAGACTGCTGCCCCCGCGACCCGGATAAGCGGAGGAAAATGGATGGATGGATGGATGGATGGATTAGGCACCGTTTTGGGGTAGTGCATACCTCTAGCCTTTCCACCGGTATTGCCGGCCCAATATTGGCATGGAATGTAATACCCGCAAAAATTAAGGTTTTCCCTATAATGAAAACCGATGAAATAAAAGTCTTCGCTTAAGTCTGTAGCAACAGCTAAGTGGCTACAACAACTTTGTAAACAAATGGTGAGACGCTGTGTTGTCTAGAACAATATTGTGTGTCACCACAATGTCTTCGTTCCACGCCAGGAGAGTTGTCATGTTACCCGTATCGGCATCGGTTGATACCGGAATCGAGAGTTGCATAATGTGGGATTTTGGCAAAACAGCCAATGTTGGCCGTATCCTACACTGGTTACTAGGTGTCAGTAATGTGGCATTGATGAGACAAGACAGGAAGTATTGTATATAAACCAGAAGTCAAAAAACGGAACAAGAATGGACTCGCCCAATGCTAACATGTGAATCTGTGTTGTGTTTTATTTCTCTTGTTTAGTCTTATTACGTCCACTAGGTTGGGTAATAGGAGTGTAAAGGTGACTGACTATAGGGGTGCTATTTCATGTCTAGAGGGCTCTAATAATGTAAATAAAAACATTTGGAAGGGGGTAAAGACGTTTTCTATGCTCTAACTATGGAAAAATTCCATTTGTTAATAAAGTATCCTACTTTGTGGCAATTCACTTATCACGGTTGGGTCTGGAACCAATTAGCGGCGATTAAGGAGGGAAGTAACAGCCTCGGTGCAAACCTTGCCTTCTTCCAATTCTTTGTGCTGCAAGTAAATAAAGCGCCGACTATAGTTAAATCACGTAAGGTTTAAATGATCATCAAACTCTCACAAAAGTTTGATGCGCTTGATTTGAATTGATAGCGGTTAAAACGGGTTTAATGGCTCCACCGGTGAATAAAAGGCTGCACGAGTGCATGCGTGTTTGTCAGCACTCGGTGACTTTTCTCTCCATCTGTTGACCATCCCAAGACGACGGCGTGAAAAGATCTGAGTCAGGCGTTCGCACGCGCCATTAATGACAAAGATGTCCCCAAAATGTGGACTCCAATTAGGAGGCGGCGCTCATTAAGACCATTTATAGAGTTGGGAGAAACGTGCTGACTGGGCTGGGAGGTCCGTGCAGCCAGTCGGGGCGGACGTGCACACGTTGTCAGTAAAACACACAGACGCCAACAAAGCTGCGTCGGTGTCTTGCAGCGCCCCACCTCGGGCGGCGGCGGTGCCACGCTGGTGGCAGATGGTGGGCGCAGCTGTTGGCAGGTAGGCGGGCAAGCGGGAGATTGGCTGGCGTTCCCTCCGGACGCTGCCCGTCTCTGTGGGGCCTCCCACTCGGAGACTTAAGGCTCCCCACTTTGCCAGGCCCGCCCAGCACCGAATTACCTGCAGATCCAGACGTCTATTTCATGAAAAGGAATCACATGACTTTACTGTGGGATTCCTATTTTCTGATGCTGACGCCACCTGGACCAGCAAGTGGCACGGCGGCGGCGTTTCACTCTCATACGAGACGATAGAACTTTCCAAGCCAAGCACCCAAACAAATCCCAGCCCGGAAAGCAAATACCCTCATGTAGCAATACAAAGAGGAATGTCATATTTCCAAGCCAAAACATGCAATCAAGTGATGAGGTGCTCGTTTTGACATTCCAAAGAAAAAAGGTCAACTTGTGACAATTTCAAGCTTTTTTTTTCTAACTCCTTCTCTTAATTCCTCCAGGAATGAAATAAAAAAAGAAATCATTTTGTCACAAGCGCCGTAATGTTATAAGACAAAAAAAAAAAAATGACAAAACATAAGTGTCTTTGGGGGCCGCACGGTGGTCGAGTGGGTAGCACATTGTCCTCACAGTCAGGAGGTTGAAGGTTGGAATCTCCGTTGGGCATCTCTGTGTGGAGTTTGCATGTTCTTCCCGTGCGTGTGTGGGTTTTCTCCGGGTACTCCGCTTTCCTCCCACATTCCAAAAACATGCATGTTAGCTTCATTGGCCGCTCTAAATTGTCCATTAGAGTGTGAATGTTTGTTTGTCTATATGTGCCCTGCGATTGGCTGGCGACCAGTCCAGGGTGTACCCCGCCTCCCGCCCAAAG
>QODF01000191.1:260342-281955 GCA_024372805.1 Oostethus manadensis
GTGAGTCATACCTCCTAATAAAGCCACTGATGGTGTCACTACTTTTTCCTATCTGTGGCTGCAGTGACCAGAAACATGATGTTTGAAGTGAAGATGCAAGCACGTCTGTAGAAAACCACAAGCTCTTTCCTAATGCGCTTGTCATTTGACGGCGTTGGACCAGAACCCCGACAAAGCAAAGTCTTTCCGTGGCCGGGGCTTCTCGGGTGACGAAAGGAAGGCGCGAGAAAAGAGCGCCGTGATTGACTAAGAAGTGCGGCGTCGGTGGCGCGGACGACTTGCAGTCGCGGTGTTGTCCGTAAATGCCAAAGCCGGGGGGGCCTCGGGAGCCACACTACCACACTTGAGCTGTTATTTAGCACCGCTGTTTGTTGACATGATAATTATCTGGCAACATGTTTGGAATTATTCAAGGGATGTAATTATGCTGGTTGTTTCCTGCCACCGTGATTTAACCCCCCCCCAACCCCCCCACCCCCAACACAACATATATCATCATAAATTTCATGTTGTGTTGCCGTCTTTTGAGGGTAGTGTAGCATAAAATTGGAATAGCGCTGGAATTGCTGCAAGTCACTACTATAATAACAAGCAATGCTAGCATTTTCTTCTTCTGTCAGCCACTAACAAGACACCTACGTTACTCTTTTAGAGCTTTACCACGGAGTGGCTCAAAATAAGAACTGCAGGGGTTCTGACTGGAAACATGATCTTTGACCTTGCGCTTCTATGCGGTAGGGAAGGTCAAAGATCATGTTTCCAGTCAGAACCCCTGCAGTTCTTATTTTGAGCCACTCCGTCATTTTTTCCCAAGAATAATATTTAGATTCATCAACAGCTTTTTACTGAAGCTAAAATGCCCAAAGCTCAGATGTCCGATCGCTTCTAGTCGGGACTTCAGCTGTCCTTGTTTTGAACCATTCCTTTGTTTTTTAATCATTACAATTCATATCAAAACCTTAATTGATTTTTTTGTTGTTGTGACATTTGAAGGTTTTTGGATTAAACAGAAACTCAGAATGTTTTTAGTTAGCATTGTAGCAGTCTGTCTTTTGAACCACTCCAGTTTGTGCTATGGCTGTGTGCTGATGTGTGGATTCACCAAGATCCTGATTCATTTTTATTGATATGAGGCCCACGGTAGGCAAGGTCAAAGATCATGTCTTGAGTCAGAACCTGAGCAGTCCTTGTTTTGAGCCAGTCCGTAATTTTCTCCCAAAATGAGCCTCCACATGAAAATACATTTTTTTTAGCATTATCTGGATTCATCAAGACCATTTTACTGGTATGTGACAAAGTAGCAAACATCCCATGTCAGATTACTTCTAGTCGGAACTGTAGAACTTGTTCTTTTGAACCACTCCTTTATGTTTTTCTAAACCACTACTGTTTTTTTTTGTGAACAAAAACTCACTTTATTCTACAACCTGGCCCTTAAGCTCAGAATGTTTCTAGTTAGAACTCTAGCAGTGTGTTTTTGAACCACTCCAGTTTTTCTGAACTGATCCTCCACATCAAAAGGTACTTCTTTTGTATTTATTTAATTATTTTAGCAACCTCTGTATTCATCAAAAACTTTTTGCTGACATGTGACATAAGGTAGCAGAGGGCAGAATGGTTCTAGTCGGATTTCCAGCAATGCTTGTGTTGAACCACTCCTTCATGTTTTTCCATAATTACAGTATATATCAAGACCGCTGTTGACTGTTTTGGTGACATCTGAAGGTTTTTGGATTGAACAAAAAACCACTTCACGTTACAACAGAATGCTTCTACTTAGAACTCTAGCAGTGTGTTTTTTGAGCCGCTCCAGGTTTTTGCTATGGGTTGTTGTTAGGTAGATTCACCAAGAACTTGCTTCAGTTTTGGTGATATGAGGCCCGCTGCAGGCGAGGTCAAACGTCATGTTTCGGGTCAGAACCGTGGCAGTTCTTATTTTGATCCACTCCGTCCTTTCTCAAAAATTCACCTCCACATCCTTCTGCAATTTAACAAAAACATTTCTTGGCATCACCCCCCCTCTGCCCCCAAAGTGACAACAGGACATCATCGTGTACCTTTTCACCCCCGCCCCGGCCCCCGTTGACGTGTTGTATAAGATGAGCGGCGTAATGGATGCCCCCTCTGGTGTGTGTTTAATAAATGAGACATTGACGAATTTGTTAGGTCGCATCACCGACAGCTTCGTTAAATGTCAGTCTCGCGGGGCCGGATGGGATTCGCATTCATCACGCGTCCTTCAGCAGCTGAACCGCAGAAGGAAAGTGCAACAAATGACTACGGAATGGTCGAGTGTGATTTGATTCGGAAATTATGCAAGAATCTCGCCATAAAAACCACGTTACCAGTTCTGTGGCATGCAAGTGTAAAAATAAGCTAAGCGCTGCAGAAATGAAAGTTTGCTGTCCTGTCCTGGCTGGTGGAGGTCTTCTTCTAACATGGCCCTCTACGCCCTTTGAATATGAATGGAAGCTACCGGTGCTGGGGGAGGCACTTAAAAGCGGCAACGGGATTACAACAGCACCCCCTTCTCCCCCTCTTCTTCCTTATGTCATATTTTATCCGGGCCTGTCTGCCTCCTGATGTATCTCCCGGCACAACTTCTTCCGATTGCCTCATCTATCATTTGCCTGCGATGTGAAAACGCACATCCCTGCCCGGGGGCCGGGCCCCACGGTCGCCCGTGCAATCAGCTGTTGCGGGCGCCAGTTTGGGGCGGGGGGTGCCCATGCAGAGTTCGGGTGAAGGTGCGAGGTTGGGAGACGGGTGTTGCCATCGTGGCAGTGCAGGCATCAAACTCCACCACTTATCTTGAACACACAAAACGAGACTGGAGAAGCAATAAAAAGAGTGTTATTCTTTTGGCTTTTTTTTATATTGACATATTTATGCTTTTAACCCAAAAGATGCCCATCGATAAAAAGTAGCAATTGTTTCTATTTTTAATATGTATTTCATCATAAACTATTATTTCTATTTATATATGCAAATTACATTACGTTATAAATAAATACATTATTTGATTAAATTTACTATATTACATCATATTATAATACAGTGTATTAAACTGCGTTACTGTATTGTATTGCTAATTTTTGATATAATTTATTTGATATACTTCTATAATATTGCATTCTACAGTACTATTATTTTAGTGTAGTTAAGCTTTAGTTAACTGCAATACTATACATACAGTGTACTTATGGACTATGTATAAAGTATTTGGGCCACAGTGGGAAAAAAGAACACTGTAAGAATGAAGTATATTGTATTTTTTTTTCCAAAAAAGTTAGACTTTGTGAAATGAAAATAGTAAAATGTGCGTGATCCATTGGATTAGTTCGTTTGAAATTCCAGACATACGTGGTTACATATTTGGGGTATCGATACAACAACGTGTGTCCTTGGGGTGTAAGTTGTTTGCCGCTAATATTGCATATTTGGTCTGTTTTAGTGCAGTAATACTCAAGGCTGCACGTACAGTATATTCTTCTTCTACTGCAGTCTGGTGCACGTCTGCCTGACACAGGAAGTGCAAGCAAGGAACGGGACGTGGGGACGCAAGAAACGGCGCTAAAAGGAGAACACGTGTCGGAGAAGAGATGGACGCGTGCTCGGAAGAACCTTTTTGTTGTCCTTCCCCGCCCCACAAGTGCTAACATTACACCCGAGACAGAAAGGGTTGATAAACAAGCTGTCGTCTTTATTAGTCGTCTCGTACGCTCGGCGACATTGCTGCAAACATTCGTCTAATTGAGTTTGGCTGGAGGAAGATCTAAGCCAATCAGCGCCGTGATCGACTTACTTTCAAGGACAATCAACAGTGACGATTATGACGCACGCCATTATTATTGTTATGATACCCCCCTGACGACGCCCACGTTGGTTTATTGGTGTCTCTGACAGCCGCGCTTTAATTTGACGGGACAAGGTCGCTCGTCGTCTGCTCTTGGACGGCGCGCTCGCCTTCTGCAAGTTGTTGCAGAGGATAACTTGACCAACTGGGTCTATGTGCCAACTGGGTCTATGTGCCAACTGGGTCTATGTGCCAACTGGGTCTATGTGCCAACTGGGTCTGTGCTAACTGGGTCTATGTGCCAACTGGGTCTATGTGCCAACTGGGTCTATGCGCCAACTGGGTCTATGTCCCAACTGGGTCTATGTCTCAACTGGGTCTATGCGCCAACTGGGTCTATGCGCCAACTGGGTCTATGTCCCAACTGGGTCTATGTCTCAACTGGGTCTATGCGCCAACTGGGTCAATGTCCCAACTGGGTCTATGTCCCAACTGGGTCTGTGTGCCAACTGGGTCTGTGTGCCAACTGGGTCTATGTGCCAACTGGCACATAGACCCAGTTGGCACACAGACCTGGGTCTGGGTCTATTCGCCAACTGGGTCTGTGTCCCAACTGGGTCTGTGTGCCAACTGGATCTGTGTGCCAACTGGGTCTATGTCCCAACTGGGTCTATGTCCCAACTGGGTCTATCTGCCAACTGGGTCTCTGTGCCAACTGGGTCTCTGTGCCAACTGGGTCTATGTGCCAACTGGGTGTATGTGCCAACTGGGTGTATGTGCCAACTGGGTGTTTACCAGGCGTGCAGCCTTCCAAGACGACACGTGAAAACAACGCAGGATCTGTCGGTGCTACTGCTGCGATCAAAGTGAAGGCAAAGCGCTTCTCCTGGAGGTCATCTGGCAGCGCTTGAATCAACATCGGCATCAGAGCAGCTCTGTGGAGAAAATTAAAGTCAATGTTTCCTTTCTTTGGGCCCCGTGCTCCCTCCGGGCTCCTCACGAACACACCTCAGGTGAGCTCACACGCTAACGAGCCTTTCGTTAAGATGGGATCTTGTCATTTAAGCGCCTTTCATCCTCTGCTTGCGACTTCCTGGCCAAAAAACCTTGCTCTACTCATTTGGAGAGCCATGAGAAGGCAGCTGAGGGGTGGTAAAAGTCACAACGGTACACGTTCCTTTAAAGCTTCGACATTAAAGAACATCTCCAAAAAGGAGTAGAAGTCCCATCCTGCTCATTTCAGGCTTTTAAAATGATATGCTATCCTGCCAAGCGCTAAAGGAACTTTGTTTTCACAAAATACTTCATACACGCTCAGGTGGGGTCCATGGAGGTACATAGACACATCCTCCTCCCTCCTCCTCCTCCTTACTTGCTAATCGTCACTGGATGTGATTGGGGGAAAATTGAACAATCTGGCATGGCCCCCGTTTGGGGGTATGGGGACCCCCAAACGGGGGGAATTACGTTGATAAATGAATCTTGAAGAGCGTGGACTCTAATCTCAGACTACCTGACCTGACAGCGGCCATCCAAATCATGTTTTGGTGAATTCTGTTAGTGTTTAGGGTGTCCCCTACTTCTGACAAAAGGCCCTGCTCCTCGTAGACCAGAATCACCCGCCAGGTCATCGTTGCCGTTTGAAGCCAAACCTCGTCCTGTGAGGGCCACAGACGGAACAATGAAAGGATGTAATGGTCACCTGAATATTTTGTAAATATACCATATGTATATATTATATATACATTTCGAGAAAGAACTCGTCTCAGCCTTGCGACGGCAGGAGCCAATCATGAGCTAGGAGGTCATTAAGCAACGTAACGGTCTGAAACACCATGTTATCTTAGAAGAATACAATCATCACACAGCAACTTAACTCTCAAAAGGTAGCCAAGACATATACAAAACAACAAAACTCTTAACGGCTTCCCATCATGCATTTCTGGCTTCCTTCATGAGCTCCTTCGGGTGGACACAGGAAGCTGAATGAATCATTGCAGCAGCCCTAGGCACTGAACTGCTTATCTGGGAAGCAACGCATGATGGGAAGAAGGTAAAATAGGAATTTAGGAATGGTATAAAACAAATTTTAATATCACAGAAAGGGTGTTAGCATCTTAAACATCATTTTTGGACGACAAGTTGTATTTATTTACAAATGTATTTCACAAACGTCAAGAACAAGAAAAGACATGTCATGTGGAAAGTTCAAGACACAAAAGCACACGGAAAAGCAGTCCGAATGGGTGTCCGCACATTAACAGGTTTTCAGCTACACAGTAGCATAAACAGCCTGCCTGGGAGGCCGGACATGGAAACAACTAGCCAACGAGTCAGACAAGCAGCCGGTGAGCAAGTTCACCAAGCTCCCGATCTCATTCCTCATCCTGTATGTCGCTAGCCTAGAGCGCCCCCTCAATGCTGTTGGCTGTAGGAAACGTTCGCGGCTGACTATAAATTGCAGGACCAGCCAAGCTGTGAAAAAAAGCGCCAGGAAAATATGGTACTCAGGCTTCTAGGTGTGCGTGTCTTCATGGAAGGAAGGCTTGGTATGGACCAGCTACTCATTCTTGTCTGACTTCCCTGCTGTTGGAATAAACGGAGGCGGCGCTTGAGTGCAAACTCTCCGTATGCTTGGCTGCTGCTATTTTTAGTTTGGTTGTCTCTTCTCTTGGATGCGTGGTTAAAAAAAACAAAACACCAAAACATCTCCAGCATTTAAGCGTTTAGGTTGAGTTTTTCCCCCTTTTGAATATTCTGCAGACGCGCCTCAAAGAAGGAAGTTTGGGAACATCGGTGGGAACTTCTCTGCAAAGAGTCGGAGTCTTTCCTCAAAACTCACAGAGGGAAAAAATTCCTCAAAGATCCTCATACAAAGTACATATTTCTGCATGTTACAATTGGGGGAAGTAAAATGACCGTAGGATGAGCAGAAAGTCCAGACACAGGACGGGACACCGCCATGGGAACCACCTGGAAGGAAACGCTCCTGTGTTGGATTTTATTATTACACTTTATAACCCCGTCCAGGCTTTGTTATTGGCCCGCCGCACATTCTAAAACTATAATTTAAGAAGAAAAGCAGCGGTCATTTTACTAAAATACAATCAAACTATTTAGGGGAAAAAGTTGTACATCTGAGAGAATAACGCCGGGATATTAAGAGGAAAAGTGACGTTGTTTTGGAGGCGTAGCGTAGAAACATGAAATAACAAAATATTTCAAATAGTATTAGGAAAGAATCAGAACGACATATAAAGCAGTCATTTTAGTTGTATTATGGGAATAAAGACATACCAGACAATTATTGGAGAAGAAAAAAGCTGTCATTTTCTGAAGGAAAAAAGAATCAAAGTCATAATGCTATGAGAAAACGTAATGTCATGTTGGTAGCATCAAGTTGAAGTATTGAAGAAAAAAATGAGTTCCAATTTTTGGTTGAAAAAAAAACAGAACAGAATAGAGTTGTCATTTTTGAAAAAAAAGGCTGGGAAAGGGTTACAGAATTATGGGATTAAATGAAAATATTAAATTCATATCAGAAGAACGTGTACTTAAAAAGAAAATTCAAGGGGGGGACAACAGCAAAAAAGGGCTATTTCACCTCCAGTATATCACAAAGCAGTTTTTCGTAAGACAATATGAATATGAAATATGAAAGTGGCCCTTGCATCCAATCACTTTTCAATATGTGGCCCTCCCTGGAAAGAGTTTGGGCACCCCTGGACCATTAGCTGCTCAGAGAAGGCCTTTATGACACACACTCACATAGCACAACTAGAGTTGCACAACAGCCACAGATAACAGCTGGAAAAAACATTGGGGGAAGAAGTAGGAGAATATATTTATTCTTTGTCCATCTTCCTCGTTGATACTGTATGTGTATTATTTTACTATACAATTTGAAAACATTTTAAGATGTGTGCTGCTTAGCTACGCGGCCTAAAAAGCGGGAAGAAAAGCTCAGGAAAAGAAGTTGTTCCCACCTTAAAAAGCTGCTGGGGTCTTTGCCCCCCCCCGCCCCTGTAGATTGTATCTGCTTCAATCAACCACAAATAAATCTAAGGCGCCGAATCTGCAAGTGACAGCCGCCTGATTGGTGAGTCTCTAGACCTAAACCCACACCCTGATTACCAGGATCACCCTTATGTTTGACAGGATTTGTCAGCTTTGCTTAAAAATACAGTATATTCTTTGCAATGTCTCGAACACAAGCGTTAAATTCGCAGACTTGTTGAAAAAACGATCACCATGTTGCTGTGAATAGATATTTATACAAATGTATAATGCTTTGCAACCTTGTCGCTATGGTGTAATAGTGTTTAGAACACAATATGTAAACAAGACATGACTTGCTCCGTTTTGTGACTATGACTTCTTGTCTTTTTTCTCAAAACGTGTTTACAGCGTTCTTTCAAGTCAAGTGCTTCTTGTAAAGGTGTTCCTTTTATAGCAGTCATCAGGGAAATGATCATTGCAAAGAACAGAACTCAATATGGGCGTCCATCAATCTGCACCTGCTTTGTCCGTTTTGTTGTAACCCTTTGTTTTTGGAAAACTTCCAGTATCATTCGGAATCTGTGAACATCCAGCAGCAACACGACATTTTGGCAAGACTACTATTTTGATGAAAAATATACTGAAGTCCGCCACATTAGCTGAGAGGCGTCGCCCCGATGACGTCACTGGTGACGCGGCTGCCGCCCTGAACTATAAATGCAATTTTCGGGAATGTACCTTTGCTTTCAAAAATGTAGAACATAATTCCAAACAATTTATAAGCCAAGTTGATAGCCAGGACGTGTTGCAAACGAGGTAAATATGTATAAAAACTCTGGGCATGGCTGAATGTCCCCCAGCAAGCTTTACTTACTCCAGCAGAGTCTCCCCGTCTCTCCGGAGGCGAGTCGGCCGAGACGCCGCTTGACACCCGTGGCGGCGCCGCATCCAAAAGTCATTCTAATTGGAAAGGCGGGAGAAAGTTTGTCAGTTTCTTGGCGGCGGCGGCGAGGGACGCCGTCGCGCTCTTTGTGTGTACTCATTGTGTCAATCTTTCCGCAAATTTGTCTTTGTTTTGAGAGCTTTACTTGGACATGAATTAAACATTCATCCTGCTTCTCCCCGGGCCTCGCACGCCCTGACGGTGAGGAGCGAGCAATGACAAGTTGCACCTTAATTGCCTTGATGGCGTCCTCGCCTCGCTTTGTACATGCTGAGAAGCAAGCCGTTGTTTATGTACACACACACACACACACAGGCAATGCATTATGTCACACCCGCACGCAAACTTGAACATTTTAATGTGAGATCCCAAGAACGGACTCAGCCTATGACGAAGCTAAGGGTTCTCGGGTTCATTGTTGCTCAGCTTGAGACCAGCACTGCATACAGTAGAACCTCTGCAGTAGAGCCTGGGAACGCCTTGGTGTCCTCCCAGTGGACCTGGAAGAGGTGGCCTTGGACTGGGAAGGCTGGGCTTTCCAATTGAGACTGCCAACCTAGCGTTTGGTACAGAAATGCATGAAAGCTGCAAAGAAGGACGACTAGGTGGCATACGGACCTCTTGATGGTGTCATCGTCACGCCAGTTATTAAACAAGTTATCCGTGTTCCATGTCGATCGGTGAGTCATCAAAGGTTCCTCCCGCATCGTATTGGACAACCTAAAATATTTCAATTCATCTGTCTTGTACCTGGGATTTGGTCTCATTTGTCAAAATGTTTGTCGCCCCGAACGGCTGACTTCCTGTTTATTTTGGACGTGGCTTCCTGAGACATTTCCATGCTTCCCCACCAGATTGTGTGATGGTCCGTTGACAATGTTTATGTTTCCTGCTGAGTGAATGGCATCCAATCAGTGATCAATTGTGTGAAAAAATAGGTGTGAATCAGGTGACCCTATTTAAGGATGAAAGCAGCACTTACTTCTTTGAAAGCCGGAGGAACATGGCTCCTTCAAGACATTGTTCAGAAGAACAGCCTACTTTGATTCATAAGTTGATTGGAGAGGGGAAAACTTATGAAGAGGTGCAAAACAGTTTTGGCTGTTCAGCTAAAATGATCTCCAATGTCTTAAAATGGAGAACAAAACCAGAGACAGGTGGCAGAAAACGGAAGACAACTATCAAAATGGGCGGAAGAATAACCAGAAAGGCAAAGGTTCAGCCAATGATCAGCTCCAGGATAATCAAAGACAGTCTGGAGTTACCTGTAAGTACTGTGGCAGAAGATGTCTGTGTGAAGCTAATCTATTTACAAGAATCCCCCACAAAGTCCTTCTGTTAAAAAAAGGTATGTGCAGAAGAGGTTCCAATTTGCCAAAGAGCACATCAACTGGCCTAAAGAGAAATGGAGGAACATTTTGTGGACTGATGAGAGTAAAATTGTTCTTTTTGGGTCCAAGGGCCACAAAGAAAATCTGAATTGAAGCCACAGTATACAGTGAAGACAGTGAAGCATCATGATATGGGATGTTTCTCCTACTATTTATCCCATAGCGGGGACAATCAGGTCTGCAGAGAAAAATCATTGACCCCAGCCTGCCCTCCTTAGAGGAACTGTACAGGTCCAGAGCCAAGAAGACGGCAAGCAATATCTCTGCGGACCGCTCACACCCCGCCCGCAAACTGTTTCAATCCCTGCCCTCCGGTAGGCGATACAGAGGACTGTTCGCCAGAACAAGCAGGCTCAATAACAGTTTCTTCGCCCAGGCTGTCTAACTATTGCACTCCTAACACCCCCCTGTTATTTTGTACCCATGAGCATTTGCACTACATCCTCTTTGGACATTACACTGTAAATTGTATTGTAACCTGGAACATTGTAAATACCATCATTATTCAGTATGTAATAATCACAATTATATACACCCCATGTAAATATGTATAGTACTATTCTCCTGTTCCTCGCTATGTACACTTATTATTATTATTATTGACAGAGAGTCATATTGGGCGGAGTCAAATTCCGAGTGTGGCAACACATATGGCGAACAAAGCCGATTCGGATTCTGATTCTGATCATGGATGAGTTTGCATATGTCCAAACACTTGAAGAGTACATGCCCTTGGAATCAACAAGACCATCAGCCCAAACACACTAGAAAACCAGCAACATCTTCTTATGTTATGGAGGGGCCAGCCCAATCCCCGGACCTTCATCCCATGGATGAAGCTCAACTGAGGGAGACGGTGGAAAACAGGGTACCAAAAAATAAAAAAGGAACTAACCCAAAAGGCACCGTGGAAAAACACTAACTGGCGAACCTAGGATTTGGGTTTGACAGAAACATAGAAAAATACGAAAAAATAACCGGTACCTGGGAACCTGGACCACGAGGCGCTAGGAGGACGTGTGGCAAACCGTGGCAAGTTTAAGACAAAGCAAATCACAAGAGCTACATCAAGGAATCACTAGTAGCGTGAGCGAAGAGGGCTGCAAACACCGGGGCGACCTCCGTGGCCTTCAGGCAAAGCGGTACGATCCCGCGTCCTCCTCCTGCAGCCAGGTGGCTACAGGTGCGCCTCGTGACACCGCCCTTTCAGGAAGCCACCGGATCTAAAGAGGGGACAAAAAAAGGGAAGGAGGGGTAACCAAAGCAACAAAACCAGAACCTAACAGTTTGTGAAGCAAAAGCAAGAAACGTTGGTGAATTGTGGAATGTTGTTAAAGACTGTTGGAGGGACTAACAGCTGAAACAAGTTGGTGGAGTCCATGCCGCACGGATGTGAAGCACTTCTAAAAAACTAAATATTACTTTAGTCATTCACAGGATTGACAAATCCTACAAACAAAAATAGTCTGGAGTTTGTAAAAACCAATGGCAGACACTGCTATTTTTTTGACCACGCCCCTTTCACCTAATTGGCCAATTGCACAGCCTTAGGAGCGTGCATATCATGAATGCTGGGTCTTGTTTGTTTTCTGAGAATCTACTGCACCTACTGGCAACTTGTTTGCCATGTAGCAAAAAAAATATACTAATAACACTTCATCTGGTTAGTCACATTGCACTGCTATTATTTGGAAAACTACTGAATAATAATAGTTATGATTAATATTGTTGTTATTATTGCAGTTATATGATTATATAAGTCTAATAATATAGGATTGTATTATATAATATTACATTTCACGTAGTGTTTGCTATATATTGTTACTATTATTTTTATTACATTTTTTTTTTCACACCCTGTCGGTGCAGATGTGTCCGGTGTACTTGAATTTCTCCGGGTACTCCGCTTTCCTCCCACATTCCAAAAACATGCATGTTAGCTTCATTGGCCGCTCTAAATTGTCCGTTAGAGTGTGAATGTTTGTTTGTCTGCCCTGCGATTGGCTGGCGACCAGTCCAGCACAAAGTCAGCTGGGGTAGGCTCCAGCATCCCCGCCACCCTAATGAGGATAAGCGGTATAGAAAATGGATGAATAGTGTACTTGAACATTAGCTTGAAAAAAAACCACAACTAATTACCTGAAGGACTTCAGGCTTTGTTCTACACTGCGTGATAAACGCTCAAACGCAACAACACTGCTGCTAATTAGTCAAGACAGCGTTTGTGGCTTTCATCAACCACTGTCCACTGCTCTCTCACTAATTGGCTGTCCAAAGCAGCAGGAGATGACCACCGGGGGGAGGAGCTTCTCTGCCAGCAGAAACCCGCAAAGCGCAGAGTCAGCGGATCGCGAATCGCCGCCGTCTCATCGGCGCTGCAGAGCCTCCCGCAGGTTGTCTGTGTGAAAATGTGTTTAATGAAGTTTAACTTTTGTTGTAGCATCTTATTCTAGCGTCACAGCCCCACAGTCGACAGCACTCGTGCAGCCCCCGGACTGTGATGCTAACACCGCCATCAAAAGTTGCTAGTTTTGCCGCTGTTGACAATTTAGGAGCTTCAGTGTGTGGGTATTTTGATGTCGATCAAGAGACGGACAATGCATGATACGCTGCTCGAAAACACAAATGTCACAGTCGGTGTTGCAATGGCGGCTGCATGCGTGTAGGCGGCACTCATGCAGCCGCGGGCTACGACGCTAACACCGCTGTGCTTGACGACGGACAACCATAAAAGGTTGCTAGTTTTGTCGCCATTGACAATTTAATACTGGAAATCGTCTTTCCGCGCTTGCAAGGACCCGGCGGCACTCATGCAGCCCCCGACTGTGACACTACCACCACCATCCGCGGGCGCACTGATTGTATCGTGGAGAGTGGATCTTTGCTGCGCATGTCTCTGGAGTGTCTGACACGTCACATGCAGCAAAACGTCGAGAGGACATTTTGCCATAACGTGGGTTCCTCCTCCTCGGTCCTGCAGGGTTTTCATCCCCTAATCCTCTCTGGGGCGGGCAGGAGTTTCTCCGCTCCAGAACGGCAAATGAATTTGTCAAACTTATAGTGTGTGTGTGTGTGTGTGTGTGAGGCTTCATTTGCAGCCAGTAATGGGAAGCCACGCCAATGAATAAGAATTGAAACATTCCCAGTTGCATCCCTGCCTCGTATTATTATTGTTTTTTGTGCGTCTCTCTGCCGGCAAGACGACATTCCCCCCCGGCTCTTGGTTTCCCGCCATCAATGCCCGTGTGTGTGCACGTGATGGAGCGGGTCACGTCTCCCGGCGAGCGCCTCCGTTGTCCTTCAGCCGCCCCCTCTGACACTAATCTAGATGCATCAGTTTTAACGCCGTCGCAACCGGCGAGATCAATCAATCCGTCGCGTAATTTCATCAGCGGCCGCCCGGACGGACGCCTGGTTCGCCTCACCCCCACACCCCCCCGCCAACAACTCCCCTCGGAGGCCCCCCAAAGTGCGACAGGCCATTCATCAACGTTCCCATTGGGGATGTGTGTTTAAAAACTGTTTTTAGAACGCGGCGGTCAAATGCGTCAGGGTGGGAGGGGGTTTATGTGACATGGATTTATAATGGGGCGGGGGTCATAAATATCACGCCACCTCTCCTGGCTGCGTGATTCTTTTGACTCGGTCCATCCAATAAATCAAAGCCAAGGACCACATTGTTGTAGAACGTGCACAAAAATCTCCCGGGTCCACTGGAGAAGTAACCGTACATGTACAGTAGCCATAACCTCCGGTAGGAAATACAGAGCACTGTTCACCAAACCATCCAGACTCAGTAACAGTTTCTTCTCCCTGCCTGTCTAACTATTGAACTCTTAACAAAAAGAACAAAATGTTCCTCCATTTCTCTTTAGGCCGGTTGATGTGCTTTTTGGCAAATTGGAACCTCTTCTGCGGGGGATTCTTGTAAATAGATTAGCTTCACACAGACGTCTTCTAACTGTCACAGTACTTACAGGTAACTCCAGACTGTCTTTGATCATCCTGGAGTAGATCATTGGCTGAACCTTTGCCATTCTGGTGTTTCTTCCACCCATTATGATAGTTGTCTTCTGTTTTCTGCCACGCGTTTCTGGTTTTGCGCTCCATTTTAAGACATTGGAGATCATTTTAGCCGAACAGTCAAAACTGTTTTGCACCTCTTCATAAGTTTTCCCCTCTCCAATCAACTTTTGAATCAAAGTGGGCTGTTCTTCTGAACAATGTCTTGAACGAGCCATCTTCCCCCGGCTTTCAAAGACAAATGAGCGATGGTTTCATCCTTAAAAAGGGGCCACCTCTTTTTCCACACAATTGATCACTGATTGATTGCCACACTGCTATTTTTTTGACCACGCCCCTTTCAAATAATTGGCCAATTGCACAGCCTTAAGAGCGTGCATATCATGAATGCTGGGTCTTGTTTGTTTTCTGAGAATCTACTGCACTTGCTGGTGACTTGTTTGCAATTTTGCAATAAAGATATACTAATAACAGTACTTCATCCGGTTAGTCGCATTGCACTGCTAATATTTTCAACACTGCTGTACAAGACATATCATTTTTTATGCTAATAAAATGTGCAATTCATAGTAGCATTTGATACCCCCGTTGTAATAGTCAGACATTTTTTTCTTTTGTTTTTCTGCTGGTTGTGCTGTTTTCCTCCCAGTTACTTGTCGTGTTCTCTGATGCCACGGCGTGGGCTTCTCCGTGCTTTTAATGTGGCGACCTCACCGCCGTGGCAGGCAAGAGAAAGTTGTGTCCCCCGGTAAAGAATGTGCGGCGATTACTAAGGCTTTTTGCGAGGTTATACGTTCATGCCACATTATGCAAATGGCGCTCAGCCTCTTTGTCCTTGCCGCCGTGGATGAATCGTCTTTGCCGCCGCGTGTTTTCCATCAACGTGACACAAACACGCTTTTTTTCCACGGCCTCCCGCGTGTTTGTCTTTGCGCTCCCCCTCGGCCACTTTTCCAATTTGTTGTATTTTTTTTGTTTTTTTTTATCTCACTTCATATCTCCGGATCTCCCTGCGCCGCCAAAGACAGACACAGAAGGTTCTGACCCGCAAAAACCCAGCAAGTAGTCAATGAAGAAGACGAGTCTAGCAGTGCAGGGAGTATTTTTTCTAGATAATTTTCAGGCGTTAACTAAAATTAGCATATTTCAATCACATGTTTTTAGGACAAAGCCATTGAACTACCATCAAGGGGTTGCCTACAGCCACAGCGGTAATGCCAGTCCATACGTGTACATGCTTCTAATGATTGAATCAGTTGTTTGCTTCCAGGTGACCAGATGCCCTCTTTTTTTTTTGAGCCTACAAAAATTGTCCAACTCACAAAAATGTATATATTATAATAATTGAATTTTATTTTATTCAATTATTTCGCAATAATAATAATAATATAACTATAATTAATAATTATTTAATTGATTAATATTTAATAGTATTTTTTTTTGCTATGTTTTGGATGTTGGGGGACTGTGTTGGTTGACACGCCTCTACAACATTGCATGGAAGTCAGGAACAGTACCTCTGGACTGGCAGACCGGGGTGGTGGTCCCCATTTTTAAAAAGGGTGACCGGAGGGTGTGTTCCAACTATAGGGGGATCACACTCCTCAGCCTCCCTGGGAAAGTCTACTCCAGGGTGCTGGAGAGAAGGGTACGACCGTTAGTCGAACCTCGGTTAGAGGAGCTGCAATGTGGTTTTCGTCCCGGTCGCGGAACACTGGACCAGCTCTACACCCTTGCAAGGGTACTCGAGGGTATGTGGGAGTTTGCCCAACCAGTCTACATGTGCTTTGTGGACCTGGAAAAGGCATTCGACCGTGTCCCTCGTGGTGTCCTGTGGGGGGTGCTCCGGGAGTACGGGATTGATGGT
This sequence comes from Oostethus manadensis, assembly GCA_024372805.1. Classification (NCBI taxonomy): domain Eukaryota; kingdom Metazoa; phylum Chordata; class Actinopteri; order Syngnathiformes; family Syngnathidae; genus Oostethus; species Oostethus manadensis. Next base: position 276,362 of record QODF01000191.1, read on the forward strand.
CCGCTTCTACGTGCCATTCGGTCCTTGTACAATCGAAGCAGGAGCCTGGTTCGCATTGCCAGCAGTAAGTCGAGCTTGTTTCCGGTGAACGTTGGCCTCCGCCAAGGCTGCCCTTTGTCACCGATTCTGTTCATAATCTTCATGGACAGAATTTCTAGGCGCAGTCAAGGTGTTGAGGGAGTCCAGCTTGGTGACCTTAGGATCTCGTCTCTGCTATTTGCAGACGATGTGGTCCTTATGGCCTCATCAGGCTGTGACCTTCAGCGTTTACTGGAGCGGTTTGCAGCTGAGTGTGAAGCTTCTGGGATGAGACTCAGCACCTCCAAATCCGAGGCCATGGTTCTCAGTCGGAAACGGGTGGACTGTACCCTCCGGGTTGGGAGTGAGGTCTTGCCTCAGGTGGAGGAGTTCAAGTATCTCGGGTTCTTGTTCACGAGTGAGGGAAGGTTGGAGCGTGAGATCGACAGACGGATCGGTGCAGCATCTGCAGTAATGCGGTCGCTGTACCGGACCGTCGTGGNCGTAGGGTGCCTGGACTCCCCCTAAGAGATAGGGTGAGGAGCTCGGCCATCCGGGAGGAGCTCAGGTATCAAATATCTCTTAGCAATCTTTATTTACCCCTGTGACGTGGCATTAGATGGCGGGGGAAGTACAAAATAATAATAATCTTTTCAAATGGTGTCGTATCAGAGGTGGACAAATCAAGTCGGAAGCCCTTCAAAGGATTCTTTGAGGTCACATGAACGAGTCCTTCTGCTTCCTCTTCAGTCAAATGGCGAGACAACCATTAGCCGGTGATGAATGATACTTTCTAAGGATTTCTCTTTCTTGATTAATTGATCAAATCCTCCAAGGCCTTTTGCGGCGCGCTGGTAGTGGCAGGTAATTGCTTCTTTTCAGAGCGCTCAAGGCACCGAGCTCGGGTGCAAAGGACGAGTTCTGTGTTTTGAAACGTCAGCGTGCCGCCACGATGAAGACAGGGAGGCTGTCGAGCTGCTTCATTTATGAGCCGTCACTCCTCAGACCTGCTTTGTGTTCCTTTCCCCTTTTCTCCGTCACCGATGCCCTTCGGTAGTCAGGGGGAAAAGCCAAAGAAAAAGCAAACATTGCCAGGAAAGTCTTATCCGAACGACTAATTTGCTGACTTGCGGTGGACTTTGGCGTCTCGGCTCCTTCCGGTCCCGCATGGAAGGTGACTCCGCGTCAGATAGGTACCCGGCAAACAAAAACATCTTCTTTGGCAGTCGGCCTGACTTTCCTATCAGGTCGTTTACAATCTGTCAAGTGGAGATTTGCTAACGAACGCAGCAGAAAAACAAATGCGACCTCCCTGCGGGGGACAATCCTGCCAGCAAACAGAAGCGCTGGGGTGCTAATGAGCAACGGCGGCTTTCTTGGACTAAACCCTCTCGTCATCGCTCCATTGGACAGTTTTATCAGAACCTTTGCTTTTTTTTTTACTTATTCTCAGTCAAAAATTGCAAAGCTTCCTAGGGAGGCTATCTGACGCTGAAGTGCTAACACGCTAGGTTAGCCTCCTTGCGGAAGAAAAACAAACCTGCATCATTGGCAGAAATTTAAGATGGGTAGAGAAGCCTGCTTTTCCACAGTGTTGCAGGCGTTCATCTGGCTGGGTGCCAGAGATGGTCCCGCATGGTGTCCGCCTCAGGTGTGGGTCGGGGTGGTATCATGTCTGAAGCTGATCGACAGATCGATGGCATAGTTCTTGGCGGCAATTTAAGAAGTGTAGTGAAGCCTGCTTTTGTTTTTTTTTTACAATCATGTGGCCACACGGAGAAGGGCTCATCGAGCGGGTGGCAAGTCGGAGATGGTGTCAGGTCTGTAGCTGATTTTCTTCTAGAAAGCACCAGGCTGCATTTTAAGACGTGTAGTGAAGCTGGATTTTTTTTCTTTTTCTTTTTTACTAAGCCTGCGCTGGCTGGTGTGCTCATGTAGCTATTAGCGAGTTAAAGGTGGTATCATGTCTACAGCTGACTAACAGATGGTTAGCCAAGCTCCAGACTGCATTTTACAATGTGTAGTGAAGCCTTTTTTTTTTTTGTAGAAAGCTGTCTTCCATCAAGTGGTGTGCTCATCTAGCTAGGGGCGAGTCAGACGTGGTATCATGTCTGTAGCTGATGGACAGATAGTTAGCGGGGCTCAAGGCTGCAATTTAAGGTGTGTAGCGAAGCCTGTTTTGGGTTTTTTTTCTTTTTACAAAGCTGTCCTCCATCAAGTGGTGGGCTCGTCTAGCTAGGGGCGAGTCAGACGTGGTATGTCTGTAGCTGATGGACAGATAGTTAGCGGGGCTCAAGGCTGCAATTGATGGCGTGTAGCGAAGCCTGTCGTTTGGGCTTATTTTTACAAAGTGGTGGACATGCACACGATGCGGCTCATCCAGCCGGGGGTGGTTGGTGGCCCAAAATAGGACACGATAAGATGTGCGTTGAGTCATCGTCCACCTTGAAGCAAGGTTATCTCTCATTGATCCTTATCATCAGCTTGTTAATTGATCCGTTAGCGCCGAGCTTCCGCCGTTAACGCCAGCGTGATTCTTTCTCAGGCGGCCGGAGGGGCTTAGGCTGGATTGGAGGTGTTTACCCAGCAAGATGCTGATTTTAAAATGAATAGACTTTGTCTCTGTTCCCCGGAGCTCAGCAGGCCCGACGGCTCCAACATGTTGATGTTCACGAGACGCTCAGGCAGTGCCGACGCTCTGGCAGTGCCGACGCTCCCGTAGCCACGCCAGAGCCGAAAAGTCATCACTGGCCTGTTTTCCCTCGCTTGAACTTGTTATGCTACCCTGTTTGTTCAGAGATATTGCATGGATGGTTGTGATAGGTTTCCATGTTGCATTTAAAAACACTAGTGAATACCAGAGTCATGAAAAAGGGCATTGAGTACATTAAAGTTGCTTCAAGAAGATCAGTCAGTAAATGAAATAATCCTTAAATACAGAAAACAATAAAAACAAACAGGAAAGAAATCAATACAGGATTACGTTCGACACCTTTATTTTGGAGGAAATGTAATTTCTTCATGAATATGTTCGCATATTAATGACCTACCCGAGTGCTTTCAAAATAAATGATTCTACAGTAGATTGCAATAATATGTAATATAAATAATATTAAACATGAATTTGTAGTTTATTTGTGTGTGTTTATTTTAATTTTAGTAATGGAATTGCTATAAATATCGATTGATTAGTAAAAATGGTATACTTTGTCATTTCTAATTAGGTATTTTATTGTAATTAATGTTTTATTGTTCTCAAATTACATATTGACTGAAATTATTTCAAAAATCATATATCCTGTCATTTATAATAAAATATTTTGCATATTATATTTTTACTGTGGCCGCACGGTGGTCGAGTGGTTAGCACGTTGGCCTCACAGCCAGGAGGTTGAGGGTTGGAATCTCCGTCGGGCATCTCTGTGTGGAGTTTGCATGTTGTGAGGGTTTTCTCCGGGTCCTCCGCTTTCCTCCCACATTCTAAAAACATGCATGTTAGCTTCATTGGCCGCTCTAAATTGTCCATTAGAGTGAGAATGGTTGTCTATATGTGCCCTGCGATTGGCTGGCGGCCAGTCCAGAGACCCCGCCTCCCGCCCAAAGTCAGCTGGGATAGGCTCCAGCATCCCCGCCACCCTAATGAGGATAAGCGGCATAGAAAATGAATGAATATTTTTATTGTAATCAAATTACTACAAATTGATTACATTTTGAGTATTTGAAAAATATTATACAAGTTGTATACAATACGTAGTATATAATATAAAGAGTACATACTACTATTTTTCTTTGTAATTACTATAAATATTGATTGATTTTGAATGAATGCAAAGTTCTACGTTATATTCCTTTCCTCGTTTGAGACAAATCACAGACCCCAAAAACCCCAAACATGCATAATGTTGGGTCTGATCCCCATCGTTAGTCTTTTTGGCTGTGAAGACAAAAGGCGGGGCTGTCATTGGGTGCGTGTTTTGGCAGGAGTTCTCTTGTATTTGAACACACCAACGTTGGCGGCCCATTAACGCGGCGGCCAGCGTGCACATCTGCCAGCTGACTGAGGGCGCGGTCCGCACCTACAGCGTTGTGCTTTCTGGCGTTTCTGGACCGTGGGCATCGCTTGCGTCAGCGGTGTCCAAAGTGCGGCCGGGGGCCCATTTTCTGTGTTTTCCGGACCCTTGGCATATTTTGAGATAGATTAGCAGACCTTGGTTTGATTTTAGCATCTTGTTGCATGGGATGCTAGTAGTCCCTGCTAATTGTGAATATCCCTCCCTCAACTTTCTATTAAAAAAAAATAATATATTGGAAATCCTTTCTGTAATGCATACAATGCAGGGAACTTTTTGGGGGCCACATTGGGTTAAAAGTGGGTCTATACATGGTGGTCATCAAACACAACATACCTGCTCGTGTTGCAATCAAAGGAAAACAGCACGTCCACGGAAAGCATCGTAGCGAAACTACTACGCAACAGTCCCAGGTGCCCGCGGGGCATGCTGGGTAGTCCAACGGCAACAACAGCGTGAACCGTGAACAATAAAACGACCTTCTCTGACCGCCAACACATTTTGCAATCAAGCCAAAATGAGATGCAAAAAGCTACCCAGCATGCCTTGCGGTGCAAATATGTGGTGGGTGGTTTTTAAGGCATGGGTATTGGAATTACACCTGATGCCTTGATCTAATCACATTTTTTAAAATGATTTCTACTATAGTGGATCAATGTGATCCTTTCAGTTATTTTCACACATCTTTATTGTTTTGGTTGCTGCAGTAAAAATATGTATTTATTTGGATTTAATTTACTATTGTACAGTTTTTATTTTTAAGAAATAATATCCATCCATCCATTTTCTTCCGCTTATCCGAGGTCGGGTCGCGGGGGCAGAAACCTAAGCAATGAAGTCCAGAGGTCCCTCTCCCCGGCCACTTCGTCCAGCTCTTCCCGGCGGATGCTGAGGCGTTCCCAGGCCAGCTGAGATACATAGTCTCTCCAACGTGTCCTGGGTCTTCCCTGAGGCCTCCTACCGGTTGGACGTGCCCTGAACACCTCCCCAGGAAGGCGTTCAGGAGGCATCCTAACCAGATGCCCGAGCCTCCTCATCCGGCTCCTCTCAATGCGGAGGAGCAGTGGTTCTACTCCGAGTCTCTCCCGGATGACAGAGCTTCTCACCCTATCTCTAAGGGAGAGCCCAGCCCCCCTGCGGAGAAAACTCCTTTCGGCCGCTTGTACCCGCCATCTTGTCCTTTCGGTCACTACCCAAAGCTCTTGACCATAGGTGAGGGTAGGAACGTAGATCCACCGGTAAATCGAGAGATTTGCTTTTCGGCTCAGCTCTCTTTTCACCACGACAGACCGGTGCAGAGTCCGCATCACTGCAGACGCTGCACCAATCTGCCTGTCCATCTCGCGTTCCATCCTTCCCTCAGTCGTGAACAAGACCCTTTAGGAGGTACTTAAACTCCTCCACTTGGGGCAGGACCTCATCCCATAGCCAAACAACGTTGGGGTAAAAATGATGTGATAGAAATGACATATTTCATATGGCGTGAAGTCTGTTTTACAAAGTCAG
>QODF01000191.1:285148-312852 GCA_024372805.1 Oostethus manadensis
GCTATCAGAAAGAGATGTGAAAGGACCAGGAATAAGTTCATCCAGGAAAAAAGTCGACTCCCAATTTAAACACAAAGAAAATCAAGTCATGTCACGAGAAAGGTGGGAATTGTGGCGCAGTCGAAAATAAAAGTGGTAATAAAATGAGGAGACATTTTTCCAGCTTGTTTATTTTTAGGTCTTCCTGTTCAAAAATCCGTCAATTTGTTTACACGGAGCAGTTTTCTGCTTTGCGTGTTCTTCCCGTACTGTGCGGAACGGAACCAAGCGGCGTCGCCCAGCCGAGGTAGGGACCCGAGCGGGATGACGGACGGCCCGGAGGGGAATAGGAGCTGGAAAAAGTGAGGAACGGGAGCAGGGAAGTCTTGGGGGGTCAAGGACGGAGCAGCCGTGGACGGCATTACGTTGCGGCTTTAATTTGATTTGTTCCGCCCCGCCGTTACCTCACCCGCACCTTTACGAGCCACACCCGGGAAGAAGAATGTTTTCACAAAAAAAAGTGCCATGAAACCTTCTTTCTTCCCAACAATGACCTGGAAGATGGAAGACGTAGCTGGAGGAACATGAACCTTAAATATCCCGGATCTTATCGGCCCCAAAGATGGGGTGGATACTGGCGTGACGAGATTGATATTTTTCACCTTTTTGCCCACTATCGGAGTTTTTTCTCGATATTGTTATGTTTATATAACATATTAGTGTGAAGGGGATTGAAGCGTTGTTGATCCTAAAGGGCTCTAATAATCTTTAAAAAGTGTTTTCTACGTCTCATAGGTTTTCTTTTTTCTTACGTCTATTATATTGGGTGATAGCAGTGTAAACATGACTATAGGGGTGCTATGTTTTCTCTGGAGGGCTCTAATAATGTCATGAAGCATATATAGAAGGTCATGAACAGGTTTTCTATGTCTCACGTCTCTTATTATATTTACAATAGTGGGTAAGAGGAATGTCAAGGTGACTATGGGGGTGCTGTTTTATTCCATTTATAAATAAGAAATCCTACTTTGCATAAATTCACTTATCATGGATTGTGTTTGGAACCAAACAACCGCGATAAACGAGGGACAACTTTGGTGAATCCACCACTCAACAAATGTATGAAATAAGAGTGAATAAGGGAATTGTTATTTTGCTGATATTGTTGCAGCTCTACAAAATAATTTTGGCAGACTTCACTCCCTGACACCTTAAGAGTCGCGCTTTGCCAGCCCGGGCTTTTAGCTCGACGGCTAGCTCTTCCGTCCCTCCTTCCACGGCATCGCCCACCCCTGGCGTTGTCATCCTGTTATCAGCGAGCTGTAGTTGCGGTCCGTCCCCCCGAGTAGCCCTCGGAGTACAACATCTTAGCGCAAAATGTTCCCGCTTAAGCGCCGCGCGGCTCGACTATGTGTCGGCGTATTTACCGCTCAATAAAACTGCGATGTCTTCATAAAAGCTTCGCTCGGCACGGAAAGTCATCTCCAAAGGCCGTGGTGTGTAAAATTGGATTTTCCATAGGAGCCACGGAGAGGAACCGTTGTTGATGGAGGCCGACGCACTCTGTTGTCTTCATCGTTTTTGGGGGTGGGCGGGGGCGGGGTGGTTTGCACGCCGCCCTTTTGGGAGACTTGGCCCTGATGAGGAAACACGACAGGCTCCGGGAAGGGAACGCTACGTCCTCTGCTGGAGAAAGTGTCATTTCACATGGAAGATGGGGCACCACTTCAAGCTGCCCATTGGGAGGCTGGCTAGAAAATGGCAAACACGTTCCTTTAGAAGCTCCACATGGACGTGTCGGCGTGCGGGGGAGACTTGGATGGTTCCTGGAGACCTGGGCCGCCCCAACTTTCTCCCCCGAGGGCCACTTGGTCAAAAATGAAAGGTTGAAAAGCAGAATTTATTAGACGCTATTTATGTATAGTTCAAGAAAAGCTTTGCCACTATCAGTGAAAAAAACATTTGATTAATATCAACCTCATTCTTTATTCCTTCATAAATAATCCGTGTACATTTTCTCCTCCTAATAGTTGACTTTATGCTCGTAATATTATGATGCTATTCCCGTAATATTTTTGACTTTATTTTCATAATATTATGACTTTATTTCATAATGTTATGATGTCATTCCCATAACATTATGACTTTATTCTCATATTATTTGGAATTTATTTCCTTAATATGTTGAGTTTTTTTCCGTAATATTATGACATTATTCCCATACTATAATAATGTTATTCTCATAATATTTTTACTTTATTCTCCAAAAATTATGACTTAATTTCCATAATGTTATTACTTTATTTTTGTAATACTATGATGTTATTACCATAATATTATTACATTATTTTGTTAATATTATGCTTTTATTCTAATAATATTATGATGTTAATCCCAAAATATTTTGACTTGTTTTCCTTTTATGATGACTTCATTTCCATAATATTATGACATGAATTATTTTGAGTTCATTCCCATAATATTTAGAGTTGATTTCCATTACATTAGAACTTTTTTCCTCCACCCTAATTTTTCAAATAATCCAACTTCAATTTGTTTTTCTTAATATTACAGTTTAATCTCTCATGTCTGTGCTACTAACTACATTTTTTTTGTATTATAATCAACTTTCTTTTTGTAATTTTTCCTCCTATTGGGACTTTATTCTGTTCATTGTTTTGCTTCTGCTTTTGGGGTCCTTTCCGGTATCACTAATGCTGCAGCTTTGACTGACAGCCTCTTTTCACCGAATCCCAAAGCTGCAGTCCCTCCACTTGTGGCCCAATTAGCCTCTAATCGCCTTCGCGACAGCCACCGTAGCCGGCATTTTGCCCATTTTCATGCACTGCTGTGTCCCTGCAACACGTTATGTCTGTATTTACATTTAGACAGCGGTAGATACCTAAGATGCTAACAGTTAGCATGCTAGCACTATATAAAAAAGTGCCAAAAAAGTTCTACTGTCTCCCTGAATCATGTCCTTTTTATTTGCATTAAAAAAAGGAATAAAACAGCAAAACGATAACATGCTAACAGTTAGCATGCTAGCACCTAGCAAGATAGCACTATATAAAAAAGTGTCCCAAAAAAGTTCTTCTGTCTCCCTGAATCATGTCCTTTTTATTTGCATTAAAAAAAGGAATAAAACAGCAAAACGATAACATGCTAACAGTTAGCATGCTAGCACCTAGCAAGATAGCACTATATAAAAAAGTGCCAAAAAAGTTCTTCTGTCTCCCTGAATCATGTCCTTTTTATTTGCATTAAAAAAGGAATAAAACAGCAAAACGATAACATGCTAACAGTTAGCATGCTAGCACCTAGCAATATAGCACTATTTAAAAAAGTGCCAAGGCAGTTTTACAGTTTCCCTGATTTTAACTTTTTTTTATTTTTATTTAGACATGAGTGGAAGAGCTAAATGCTAAAGTGCGAAAGGTTAGCATGGTATCACCTGCCAAGATAGCACTAAGTTCCGCCATTAGCGCAAAGGCAGCTTAGTGTTCCGACGGTATGCCATGTATAGATTTAAAAATCAACAGTTAGCATGCAAGCTAGCTAAAACATTGGAATGATTTTTATGTACAAGTTCTACAAATTCTGAAGGGAGCACGAAATTAACGTCACGGGAAAGGTGGGATTTCCGGAGGAAAATCCGGGATTTGTAGTGCCGGGTGAGCAAACTTGCTGTGGACTTTTTGGATGGATTCCTGTCATGAAACGTGTGTGGTTGTCCTGGAGAACTTGACAGGAATAAAGGGCATGTAATGGGGCCGCGCTCCGGCCCAGCTAGAGTACGGGTCTCGGCGCTCATGCTTGCCAAACGTGCCGGACGTCAGATATGGGGTGGGCCCGAGCTCGGTCCGAAGGGCCGAAACCCCCGCGGGTGCACGGGTGTGGAGAGCACCCGCTGGATGAACCTAAAATGTCACAAAGCAGGAAGTAGACAACCTGGGAAGAGTTCCTCGGAGGAATACCCGGATAGTCCATCCGAAGAGACAAACGCGTCAGGTTGGCTTATAAAGCATCATCTTCATCATCACGCACCGAGGCGCTGCAGCAACTCCGTGCAGCAGAACAATTCAGCTTATTCGTGTCGTCTGGCCGCCGCCCGAGGCCGTAAACAAAGCTCTTAATGGCAAACAAGTGCCGTCTCTTTTTTTTAATCCCGCCGTTCAGGGCGCGTCTAAAAGCGGAGCTGACCGGCGGCCCCCGTGGCGGTTGTTAGCGTCTGCGCTGACTTACTGCGTTACGTCACGGCGCCCTCGCGGGGCCAAACCAGGGCCTAGCATAAATTAAGGCGGACCAAAATACCCCGGCGATTATGAGGGCCGCGCGACACGACACTTGACTTGGCTAAGCAAATGCAGCACAAGACACTTTAGAAAGATTTGCTCTCGTTTATGATCTCATAATGAACAATAATTCCTCCTCTTCCGAACCTTCTAAAGAGCTGCCTTTCTCCAAGCGCTCCTTTCATCTAAGCCTTTCAAAGTCAGAGTTAGTATATTTTTATTGCTACATGGCAAACAAGGTACCAGTAGGTGCAGTAGATTCTCCGAAAACAAACAAGACCCCGCATTCACGATATGCACGCTCTTAAGGCTGTCCGATTGGCCAATTAGGTGAAAGGGGCGTGGTCAAAACAAGAGCAACAATTCAATCCGTGATCAACGTAGTGAAAAAAGAGGTGTGAATCATGTGGATGAAGGCAGCACTTGTTGAACATCATTTCTCTTTGAAAGCCTGAGGAAAACGGCTCCTTCAAGACGTGCTTTGATTCAAAAGTTGATTGAAAAGGACAAAAAATATTTGGCTGCTCAGCTAAAATGATCTCTTATGTCTTAAAAAGGAGAGCAAAACCAGAAACACGTGGCAGAAAACGGAAGACAACTATCAAAATGGGCGGAAGAATAACCAGAAAGGCAAAGGCTCAGCCAATGATCAGCTCCAGGATGATCAAAGACAGTCTGGAGTTACCTGTAAGTACTGTGACAGTTAGAAGACGTCTGTGTGAAGCTAATCTATTTACAAGAATCCCCCACAAAGTCCTTCTGTTATAAAAAAGGAATGTGCAGAAGAGGTTCCAATTTGCCAGAGAGCACATCAACTGGCCTAAAGATAAACGGAGGAACATTTTGTGGACTGATGAGAGTAAAATTGTTCTTTTTGGGTCCAAGAGCTGCAGACAAACTCTGAATTGAAGGCACAGCACACAGTGAAGACAGTGAAGCATCATGATATGGGCGTGTTTCTCCTACTATTTATCCCATAGCAGGGATCGTGGATGAGTTTGCATATGTCCAAATACTTGAAGAGGTCATGTTTCCTTATGCTGAAGAGGACATGCCCTCGAAATGGCTGTTTCACAAAGATAATCACCCCAAACACACTAGAAAACCAGCAAAATCTTCTTATGTTCTTATGTTGTGGAGGGGCCAGCCCAATCCCCGGACCTTCATCCAATGGAGAACTTGTAGGGTGACATTTAAAAATGCTGTTTGTGAAGCAAAAGCAGGAAAAGTTGATGAATTGTGGAATATTGTTAAAGAATGTTGGAGGGGAATAACAGCTGAAAGGTGCTACAAGTTGGTAGAGTCCACGCCACAAGTTGGTGGAGTCCATGCCACACGGATGTGAAGCACAAACTAAATATTAGTTTAGTCGTTCACGGGATTGACAAATCCATTCCTTTTGTTCCGCTTATCCGGGTCCGGGTCGCGGGGGTAGCAGTCTCAGTAGGGAAGTCTAGACTTCCCGGTCTCCAGCGACCTCTTCCAGCTCCACCAGGAGGACACCAAGGCGTTCCCAGGCCAGCTGTGAGACATAGTCCCTCCAGCGTGTCCTAGGTCTTCCCGGGGGCCTTCTCCCGACTGGGCGTCCCCGAAACACCTCACCGGGGAGGCGCCCGGGAGGCATCCGGACTAGATGCCCGAGCCACCTCAACTGGCTCCTCTCGATGTGAAGGAGCAGCGGCTCTACTCTGAGCTCCTCCCGGATGGCCGAGCTCCTCACCCTGGATTGACAAATCCTACAAACAAAAAAGTTTTGAGTTTGTAAAGTCAACGGCAGACGCTGCTATTTTTCTGAACACGCCCCTTTCACCTAATTGGCCAATTGCACAGCCTTAAGAGCGTGCATATCATGAATGCTGGGTCTTGCTTGTTTTCTGGAGAATCTACTGCACCTAGTACGTAGCAATCATCTGGGTAGTCTTATTTTGAACACTACCGCATTATTTGCTGGGTCAGTAGTGTTGAAAGAAGCTGCAGAATCTTACAAGGTGACGTAGAAGGTGCTTGGAAACATGCGAGGGACAATCACGGCTTTTGATTTTGGCTTGTCGGGATTCCTCACAAGAGCGCAGAAGAAGAGGGAGCTGTTAAGTGAAAAGTGGACTGGAGCATTTCCAGCGTGATGAGCTAGCAGTCATCCTGTGCCAAAGAACAGTGTCTTCTTTGGGGTGAAGGATGCTTGAGATGGTCCTTGGCAAAGACTCATGGAGGTGTGCAGATGAGAGCGGGGAGAAACTGACAGAATTATGCATGGCGATCCTACCTGGACAGTTTGTTGAAAGATCTAAGGACTACTTTCTGACTCTACTGCAGGAATATTCAATTCTGTTTCATGTGATTGTCAGACATAACGTTGTGTGATTACCCGTGGACCACACGCGCCTGCGGGAGTCCTGCTAACAAGTCTTCTCGCCTGCCAGGGGATACTTCTACCAGCCAAGAAATAGCATATTCTTTTTAATGCTCTCTACCAATTATTTCAACGCTTGGGCCACGAGACTCTGGCAGTACAGGAGGGACCGGAATGATGCCTGATATTTGAAATGAGACCACTGCACTGCTTAGTTAGCACTCATTTCGCAGGTGCAGATCCTTTGACATGTTCAAAGATGCCATCTGTGTCTTCATGATGGTTGCCGTGTATGAGCGGCTAGGACCATGCATGGAGCCAGTTTTGCTTTTCACTTCATTTTTCACTTTACTTTTCTTTGACACGCTCCAGGTAACCGACCGCCTGCGTATTCTTCCATCACGCACAACCACCTACTTCTCAGTTTTTCATTTTCTACACTAACTCTAATTGATGGCAGTGTGCCAAAACCACTAAACAGCACTGAAGCTGCCACCCGACTGTTTTGATGCTGAAATGGTTTTAGAAATGTGGAAAAATTGCTTTGGTGATGCAATGGATTGGGGGCGTTGGGAATGTTTGACCTGGAAAATACATAATTCTGCATAAAGCTGGTATTCCGCAAATGTGGAATTTCTGAAAAAGGGTAAATTGTGGAAAGTTGTCAGCCTGAATATTTTAAATGCTTGGATGGTTTGAAGGGGTTGGAAAATGTTTTGAACTGGTAAATGTAATATTCCAGGTATTTAGGAAGTGTGGGATTTTACACAAACTGGAAATTTTCACCACGCCAACGGGCTCCTCTCCATGTGAAGTAGCAGCACCTCTACTCTGAGCTCCTCCCTGATGACCGAGCTCCTCAACCAGGATTTGTTTGTCCAGAGATCCGCACTCTGCAGATCCTCTCTCTGCAGCCGTGGCCTTGGTCTCAGGAGGGGCTCAGAGGTGGCTCGGCCATCTAGTCCGGACGCCTCCCTGGTGAGGTGTTCTGGGCATGCCCAGCCAGGGTAGAAGACCTACAAAACGCTAGAGGGATTATGTCTCACAGCTGGCCTGGAAACGCCTTTTGTTCTCCCGGTGGTACTGGAAGAGGTGTCTTGGGACTGGGAAGTCTGGAGCTTCCTACTGAGACTGCTGCCTCACAAACCCAACCTGAATAAGCAGGAACAAAATGCAAATGCTTTGATTTGAGGGCTGGAAAGTGTGGCATTCTGGGAAAACTGGGAATTTGGGAAATGCGGAGTATCGGGGAACGTGGGAACGTTGGGGGAAGGTTGAAACTATCTGTAGCTGGCCTGAATGAGTGGAAGCTTTTGATGTTACTTCGGTTTACGTTGCTTTCATTGCTCTCCTTGTTGGTGGAGTCGCGCTCCCTCCCTCCGGCTTCTTCTTCTTCTCTGGTGGATTTCATGTTGTTAAGATCAGACCGGTGCATACGTGGAAAGCCCACTCCGATCACGAGTGGATCAAAGTGTACGCACGCCAGCAAGAAGGATCTGCTTTCTAATGGTGGTAATCGGATCCTTAAAAAGCAGACCAGGGTGCGATCAAGGTGTTTACGTGCCTTTGAAAAGCGGGATCGTTAATGCTTTACTTCAAATGCCGGTGTAGGATATCAGAACCCTATTGAAGGATACGAGCACGCGTTTCCTTCCGCAGGCAAAAGCAGCGTGATGTAAAAGAGGCGGCGGCGGCGGCGGCGGCGGCGGCGGCGGCGGCGACGGCGACGGCAGGGGTGGCGGCGACGGCGGCAGCGGCGACGGCGGAAGCATGACAGTCGAGTCGTGTGCGGCGACACGTCGACGGAAAAACTGCGCATTTGCTCGGCTTTGTTAAAGGCCCAGCGCCGCCATCAATTATCAGCCGCTGACGTGGATGAACAAAACCCGCATTTATTTGCGTGGAAATGCGCGGCGTGGCTCTTTTCCCAGCGCTGGGGAACAACGGAAAGGGCTGTCGAACAATCCGGCTGTGAGATAATGAGACAGACCGCTGACTGCATGCCAAAGAGCGGATGAATAGATAACAAAATTACCTGAAATATTTATAACCTCGGCCCCTTTCATCAGCGGCGTTCCTCACAAAGCATTCCTTAAAGGGCCCTTGTGGGACCTCCTAATTGACTTCCTCCCCACAAAAGAATATGAAAGGCGTCTTTTTTGCAAACACACCTCTTTTGAGAACGGACTCATTCTACCACTTCTGGCAGGGGAATGATATGGTCAGTCCCATCACCTGGTGGGACATGTGGGACGCTGGTTTGACACCCAGTATTCCCGAGACCACCTCGGGAAGTCACCTACAGCCACAAGTGGTAACACCAGGGTGTTCTCGACTCGAATGCACCCGGTGACTTTCCTCTGATCTCATCGTATTCCCTCCATACCAGCACGAATCGTCATCCATCATGCATGAACCCAATATGTTCAGAACAGGGGTGTCCAAAAGGCGGCCCGGGGGCCCTTTGTGGACGGGCCGTTTGTTTATTGGCCCTGAAAATACAATAACAATCAGCTTTAATGTTAACAAGAATAAAGTTGAACATGACGAGAAAAAAGGTGTAATTTTAGAAGACAGGACATTTTAGGGCCATAGAGCTGAAATATTAAAGAAAGATATTATTTCAAATTATAATATTAAAGAAAGTTGTCATTTCTGGGGGGAAATTAGGTTACGGAAAAGTGACAATGTTCCGATAATAAAGTCAAAGAATTATGACAATAAAGTCATAATTACCTGAAGAACATTTACAAAAAAAAAAAGAAATGGAAAAACCTGCTCTAAGTTTACCAGAATAAAGGCAAAATATTAAATCAAAACTAGCAATTGTACGAGAATAAACTCAAAATGTTATGAGGAAAAATATTCATTTTGTAGCGTAGAGTAGAATTATTGCAGAAAATTATGTTTTAAAAGTTAAAATGTTGTTTTTGCAAAATTAGGTTGACGAAAAGTTAGACAGTATGGGGAAAAAAAAGTCAAAGTAATATGGGAATAAAGCCACAATAAATTTTTTTTTGTAATTTTACAAAAATAACGTTTAAAAAGAAATAATAAAATAGCAGTTTTATGAGAATAAACTTGGAATAGCTCAAACCAAACAAAATAAAGATGTTTTTGGAAAGCTAGGTAATTTGATGAGAAAAAATATTTGGAAAAGAACATCTAAAGTTTATGTGGGAAGAAAGATTTGGAAGAAAAACAGCAAAATTAAGAAAAGCGCAAAGATGATACTAATAATAGACTTTTTCATTAATGTGACAACGCGGTTTTTCCTGAGATGTACTTTTAGCATATCTAGCTGCGGATGTGTTGCTTTGCGTGGCAAAGTTGCATCCTTTCATTTTTGCACGTCCTCGCTGGAAAAAGTGTGAAACGCGGACGTTTCCGAGGACAAGCCATCAGCGGGTTTGCTGGCAGAGAGCGGGACCAAAAGTGAAGCCCAACTCCCCTAAGGGCTCATTAGAGAGCGTCATAACATGGCCACATTAGCGAAAGGCATGCTCAGTCTGAACCCCCTCTGGCCACTTCTCTCCTCACACACACCCCACCCTCCCCGCCGCCAAGATGGGTATTCCTCCGTATCGTCACAGTAAACAGTTTCTTATGGATGCATGTCCTTTCCCCGCCTCCACATCCATGCAGCGCGGAGGCCAAAGGGATTTTTTGACGTGAAGTTGTATGACATCCCCATCATTAGTGTAGTGCATCAACAGTCATCGACCCCCACTTTGTTCCCAGGAGCAGAGTTTTGATCGTAGTCCCGGTTAGTTTTTGGGGACCCTAAAGTAGCCCTGAGGCTAAAGATCAAGCATATAAGACCATAACAAGCTAGCTGGCTAAGAATGTAACGTAGAAAGCCGGATAGCTAATGCTAGCTCTCAAAGCTCATGGAGGAGCTAATGCTAGCTGCAGCAGTAACATTTTTCCCCTTCCCAAAATACTTTTTCTCATAATGTTAGCAATTAGCTTTTAAGCTTGGAGTTCATTTTTTGAAGAAATATTCATGCTAGTACTATCTACAAGAAAAAAAACACCATTCTCGAAGCTAAGGAGCTACATATAGATCGATACCTAATTCATCTCCAAGAGATTAATAAAAGACAAAATAATCTCCATCTCCAAGAGAAATTCACAAACCGCCGTAGCTAATTCAAGTAGCTACTTAGCAGCCTAGCCAGAGGAAAGCTGGACCATGAACTGACCAAAATTGGGATTAATCGCATTTCCAAGCAATGCTAACACTCAGACAGTAAAAAAACTCAGCCTAAAAAGTTTGTAAGTGTATTTAATCCCCGGCCTGCTAATGCTAGCGGCTAACTAGCTGTTGGGTGGATTAGTTTTGCAGACATGCTACTAAAAAAGGCAATAATGTAACGTTGTGTTGCTCTCGAGGCCTTCGTTGCTAATTTAGCAGTAGCTAATGCTAACAAAAACAACAGCTAAAGTTGGACTCACCACGCTTGGAGGTCATTTTCCGATGTTAGCAGAACATCTCAGTCCTTCCAGCTAAAAAGCATCGCAACTGTACTCAAGTGCTAAAGCTAGCAGCTAACTCGTTCTTGGATCGAATATTTTTGCACAAACCAGAGCCTAGCTAGTTAGAGGTCCGGTTTCGGCTTCTCGGGGTCAAAGATTAACCCGATTGATTGGAACCCTCTCAGGACCCTCGTTGCTAATTTAAGAATCGCTGGCTGGCGGTTTGGCACTCGCAACGATCAAAAACAGACATTGGATCAATCCCTTTTGGAGCTCCTTTTTGAAGAGGTACTCAAGGCTAACTCTACGGAGCTAATGTTGGCAGCTAACTCGGTTCTCAAAATTAAATTTAGATCAAATTCCCAAACTATATGTCCACCGATGTTGGTGGGAATGTTTGTTTGTCTGTATGTGCCCTGCGATTGGCTGGCGGCCAGTCCAGGGTGCACCCCGCCCCAAGCCGGCTGGGATAGGCCGCCACCCTAATGAGGATAAGCGGCATAGAAAAAGGACGGATGAGACTCGGACACCAAGACTGGATTTGCACCTTGAAGCAGAAGAGAGAGATAGTAGCTGCCAGGACCGCCCCGTCCCAGACGCAACCTCAGCGTTGCCGTTGCACGCCAGGCGTTACGGGACAAAACCCGTCAAGGAAGCCGTCTTGTGTGAATGCAAATCTTAAGAGAGAAGTTTGTAGACACGCTTGCGGAAGAGTGACAGGCGAACATTTTTTGCGGTAAAACTCCGACATCACTCATCAAACAAAGTGATGAGTACGGCGACACACACACACACACACACACCAAGATGGGGTTGCAGCGCCGGGCTGGTCTGCAGTGCATTAATGAAGGCTGCTATCACAGCCAGACAGATTATCACGGCTCTGCATTTATTACAAACACGCTCGGCACAATGGCAGCGTAATTACGAGCTGTGAATTGAAATATGGACACACATCACCCTTGCTGTGTGGAATTGTCACCATCGACGTCACGCCTGCGGGGAGTTGGGTCGGAGTTTCCTTCCTTGCGTTTGTGTTCCACTTCGACTCCAGGGAACTTCGAAAGCTGCGCTAGACTGCGTTGTGCTTTGGGACCCTGCAGTTCGGATCGGAACCACTTTCAAGTACAAGGGCTTTAGTGACGGAGGCAAGGAAAAACTTGTAACTCTAGCAATAAGAAGTTTATCTCTACATTTGTGCTAATGGAATGGCCCGTAATATTGGCATAAAAATATCACATCGGTCAATATCTGTATCGTTTCTTTGCCCTCTAATGAAAAGGGATATCGTACGGGGTTGACCAGCCACCGAACAGTATCGGCCGACTTCTGTGAAAACTCACGAGCTCAGCAAATACCTTGGCTCTAAAGTCCCAAGAACCAGATTTGGCCGCCGAAGACCAGGTCGCCCGGACACCCGCCCTCGACCACTGCCCAAATCACAAAGCACCGGACCCTTATGCTTGCCCCTGCAGGTGGTGGGTCTGCGGGGGGGAGTTCCCGTGTGGCTTCTTCGGGCTAGGCCCGGCCAGGCCCCACGGGTGAAGACCTGGCCACCAGGCGCTCGCCTGCGAGCCCCTCCCCCAGGCCTGGCTCCAGGGTGAGGCCCCGGTATCCCACGTCCGGGCGAGGTGCGATCATTCCTCACGTTGTTTGTCATAGGGGTCTTCTGAATCACTCTTAGTCTGGCCCATCACCTAGAACCTGTTTGCCTTGGGAGACCCTACCAGGGGCATAAAACCCCCGACAACATAGCTCCTAGGATCACTCGGGCACTCAAACCCCTCCACCCCGATAAGGTGGTGATTCACGGAGGGGCCCTATGACTCACCCTAAGAGCTAGGGTGAGGAGCTCGGCCATCGGGGAAGAGCTCAGAGTAGAGCCGCTCCTCCTTCACATCGAGAGGGGCCGGTTGAGGTGGCTCGGCATCTAGTCCGGATGCCTCCCGGGCGCCTCCCTGGTGAGGTGTTTCGGGCACGCCCAGTCGGGAGAAGGCCCCCGGGAAGACCTAGGACACGCTGGAGGGACTATGTCTCAAAGCTGGCCTGGGAACGCCTTGGTGTCCTCCCGATGGAGCTGGAAGAGGTCGCTGGGGACCGGACTTCCCTACTGAAGCTGCTGCCCCCGCGACCCGGACCCGGATAAGCGGAGGAAAATGGATGGATGGATGGATGGCTCTAAAGTTGCTCCTCTTTGCCGGAACAAGCGGGGCGGGTGGCGTCGCCGGACGCCGCAGCGCCCGCTTCAGGGCTGAGGTGTTATTGTCGACCTTGGAGTAATGCGGATGGACGCAAGGTAGATGGACCACATGGTAAATGACCCCCGTGGGGGTGTATTTACTGAAAAAGAAACAAGTGGCTGAAATTAATCACGGGGGCACTTTGTGTGTCCCTAACAAGTTTGCTGGCAATTAGAGGAGTGATGGCTAACGTAAAAGCAGGCCGTACTGGTGACCCAAGGGAGCGCTGGTAACAGTGTAGTGATTCCGAGGCCCACACAATTACTTTTTCTTGACATCTGAGGACAAAAACTTTCACGGTGCCTGTTTTTCTTCCAGGTTTTTTAAATTTGCGGTCATAACAAAGCACATGGATGCACGGCGGTCGGCTTCCACTCCAGCCATCAGCGACCTCCGCAGTGAGAAAGGCTTGGAAAGCAAAGAGCATGTCTTTAGTTTCACTATTTGGACTATTTGGACTGCCAACACAACCTTGAACTGGCGGGCGAGCGAGCGGCCACTTGGCCTCGGCTGACTCCGCCTCCACATCCAGCGGAGGCCTCCACTTCCTGCCGTGCGTCTCCTCCACAAAGAGCGCTCTTTTATGGGCGCGCTGCTGCAGGATGGAGGTGGGCGGGTCTGCACTCGGGCACTCAGCAGACTTGGAGTGTTGCAGGAGAGCGCTGGTTCTGAAGGCACGACTGGCCTTCACGTACTTTCCTCTCCGCTAAATGGAGTGGAAAAGGTCGTCGGGGAACAGCAAAACAAGACATAAACGACACGAGCGGCACTGCACACTTTGATATCGAGCAGATACCAAGTTAATATCGCTGATACTGAATATCATTTTTTGATGTCATTTTGTAGATCATGATTGTATCAGATATTATAATAGGGGTTGTCCATCAATTCATTCATTCATTCATTTTCTATACCGCTTATCCTCATTAGGGTCACGGGGATGCTGGAGCCTATCCCAGCAGACTTTGGGCGAGAGGCGGGGTACACCCTGGACTGGTCGCCAGTCAATCGCAGGGCACATATAGACAAACAAACATTCACACTCACATTCGTACTCTAATGGACAATTTAGGGTCGCCAATTAACCTAACATGCATGTTTTTGGAATGTGGGAGGAAACCGGAGTACCCGGGGAAAACCCACACACGCACGGGGATAACATGCAAACTCCACACAGAGATGCCCAACGGAGATTTGAACCCAGGTCTTCCAGATCTCCTGACTGTGTGGCCAATGTGCTAACCACTCAGCCACCGTGCGGCCGTTGTCCATCAATTAAAATATTTAATTGTGATTAATCACATTTTGCCTGTAATTAACTCATAATTAATCACATTCAATCACAGACACAAATACGTTTTAGCAGGGAAGTAATCCTCGCCAATAATTGGGTCAATAAGCAACTACAACGATAAGTACATCAGATTGTACGTAAAGGGATATCAATTTTGGAAACATGAGCTAATATTTTATTCAAAAATAACATACAGTAAGAAATCCCAAAGTTTTTGAATGTTTGATGCGAGCAGTGATTTGTCTGAGTGTTTAATAAAAATGTGCCGAAAGACTTTTCGTGTTTAAAAAGAAATACTTGTTAGTTTGCACTCGTATGCCGAGGTACTACTTAATAAATGACAGAAAAATATTCCCTCAGTGCACCTGGAACTACTCTTCTCCCAGAGGTGACGTACTTTGTGACAACCCAAGTCACAGCCACACAAATAACTTCGGTCTTGAATTTTTTTATTTTTTCTTTGCTCTTTTAAGCTAAACTTAGCATTCAAAATATCCTTTTCTTTGCACATTTCTCATCAATATTTCTCCCCACCTCTGCCGCCCCGGCTTTTCCTCAAACTACGGTGTGAGCCGAAAGTCGAGCAGGACGTCTCCACGTTACTCACACGATACAAAAATTTTGCTGTTATAGAGCACTTAAGGGACCGTTAACATGTTAACTTTGACAGCTTTAATTATAATATTTTAATCGTTTTTTCAACCATATTGACCAAATAATGTAATTATTGCCTGTTTTTACAAACAACTGGATGGGCAAGGTGCAAAATAGGTCAACAAAAGCAGAAATGTTAATGCTTTGGCTTTTTGTCCTGCAGAAAGGAATTTAGCATATCTAAACAATTGGCAATAATAATAATATAAATCTTAAGTGAAAAAACATCATAACAATCAAACAAAAAACCATAAGAACTTAGTAAATATTTATATATATATATGTGTATATACAGTATATATATATGTGTGTGTGTGTATACATTGTATTTATATATATATATGTACAGTGATGTGAAAAAGTATTTGCCCCCTTTCTGACTTTTTATTCTTTTGCATGTTTGTCTCACTAAATGTTTCTGATCATCAAACACATTTGAATATTAGTCAAAGATAACACAAGTAAACACAAAATGCAGTTTTTAAATGAATGTTTTATTGTTTAGGGAGAAAAAAATCCTGTGTGAAAAAGTCATTGCCCCTGCACCTAATAACGGGTCGGGCAGCCTTAGCAGCAAGAACTGCAATCAAACGTTTGCCATAACTTGCAACAAGTCTTTTACACGCTCTGGAGGAATTTTGCAGAATTGTTGTCATTCAGCTTTATTTGAGGCTTTTCTAGCATGAAGCGCCTTCTTAAGGTCATGCCACAGCATCTCCATGGGATTCAGGTCAGGACTTGGACTAGGCCACTCCGACGTCTTCATTTGGTTTTTCTTCAGCCATTCAGAGGTGGATTTGCTGGTGTGTTTTGGGTCCTTGTCCTGCTGCAGCACCCAAGATGGCTTTAGCTTGAGTTGACCAACAGATGGCCGGACCTTCTCCTTCAGGATGTTTTGCTAGACAGTAGAATTCATGCTTCCATCTATCCCAGCAAGCCTTCCAGGTCCTGAAGCAGCAGAACCAGCCCAGACCATCACACTACCACCACCATATTTGACTGTTCTTTTTATGAAATGCTGTGTTACTTTTACGCCAGATGGAACGGGACACGCACCTTCCAAAAAGTTCTACTTTTGTCTCGTCAGTCCACAAGATCTTTTCCCAAAAGTCTTGGCAGTCATGGAGATGTTTTTTTAGCAAAATTAAGACGAGCCTTGATGTTCTTTTTGCTTCATAGTGGTTTGCGTCTTGGAACTCTGCCATGCAGGCCGTTTTTGCCCAGTCTCTTTCTTATGGTGGAGTCGTGAACACTGACCTTAATTGAGGTAAGTGAGGCCTGCAGTTCTTTAGATGTTCCCCTGGGATCTTTAGTGACCTCTCGGATGAGTTGTCTCTGCGCTCTTGGGGTAATTTTGGGCGGAAGGCCACTCCTGGGAAGGTTCAACACTGTTCCATGTTTTTGCCATTTGTGGATAATGGCTCTCACTGTGTTAATCAGGCCTGGGGGGGCTACAGGAATTGAACTCGGGGGTGATAAACCACAGTAAGTTATTTTTTAACAAGGGGGGCAATCACTTTTTCACACAGGGCCATGTAGATTTGGAGTTTTTTCCCTCCCTTAATAACGTAAACCTTAATTAAAAAACGGCATTTTGTGTTCAATTATGTTATCTTTGACTAATAGTTAACTATTTTTTTTTATGAGCAGAAACATTTAAGTGTGACAAACATGCAAAAGAATAAAAGTCAGGAAATAGCAAATAGTTTTTCACACCACCGTATATGTATATACAGCGCCGCACGGTGGCCGAGTGGGTAGCATGTTGGCCTCGCAGCCAGGAGGTTCAGGGTTGGAATCTCGGTCTCTGTGTGGAGTTTGCATGTTCTCCCCGTGCGTGTGTGGGTTTTCTCCGGGTACTCCGCTTTCCTCCCACATTCCAAAAACATGCATGTTAGCTTCATTGGCCGCTCTAAATTGTCCGTTAGAGTGTGAGTGTTTGTTTGTTTGAATGTTTGTGCCCAGTGACCAGTCCAGGGTGTACCCCGCCTCCCGCCAAAGCAAGCTGGGATAGGCTCCAGCATCCCCGCCACCCTAATAAGGATAAGCGTAGTAGACAGATGAATGAATGAATACAGTATGCAGGGGGTGGGTGCAAAAGTAGGGTTGCAGGCACTTCAATATCCATTTCGCCTTAACAGTTATAGATGCAAATGATATGAATCGTAATCAAGCTTCACACGTGTGTGTACGGGCTGATAAGAATGCTCATTTGACTAAGGAGTGCCAAAAGATAAGGAGGTAACTGTAACGCTACTTTTGGCCCGCCCTGTATATACTTTTTTTTTGCACGCCGGCACTGCTGTCCTTTCCAAATGGCTTCTCTGAATGTCACATGCTGCTGAGCTTGGCGCGGGACGGGCGAGGAAAAAAGACAGCAAATGCCTTCATGGGAATGTCAGGAGGTTAAAGGTCATGACAGGAGCCGAGGTACAGGAAGGGCGGGAAGGGGAGAGCGCCCCCTGATGGGCACATGACACTAATGCTCTTATGTGTTGGTTTTTTTGTCAGTCCACCTGCCAGTCATGTGAATGTCTAAGAGCCCCCCAGGGGTTGCCACTCGGGGAGGAGAAGCACACAGCCTGCGGGTTCCGAGGTGAATTGTCAGATGCTGGCTGCTTTCATAAATCCCTCCCGACAAAAAAAGCGTTTTTTGTTTTTTTTGTCAAGTGGCTTTTGCCCGCCCGCTCTCGGCTCGGGTTCCCTCCGGTGAACCTTGTCGGTGGGAACGTGCCTCTAGAAGATGAAAAGCACCTCGCCTGGCCCTCAGCAGACGAGAGAGAAGCGACTGCAGACGCGCCACGATCGTTTGCAAAGACCCACAACACAACAGCATCGTGCTTGGGCGCCCACTTTGGGCGGATCAAAAGCCCTTTTGCACTGTTGGGTCTGAAGGACGCATGCAAATACAAGAAAGGGGGCAGATGAGTTACTAGCAGCCACTGCTGCCGAGGTTGGACGCGGTTTCTTCACACGTCCAACGTGAATTTCTCCGGGAGTTCGTGTCTATCCATCCATTTCCGATGCCGCTTATCCTCATTAGGGTGGTGGGGGATGCTGGAGCCAATCCCAGCGCACTCTGGGCGGGAGGCGGGGTACACCCTGGACTGGCCGCCAGCCAATCGCACCGCAGACAGACATTCACACTCACAATTTAGAGTCGCCAACTAACCTCACCAAAAAAGAATTAGCAGGGTCGTCTGATTGTCAGTGGGTCAAGACACGGGACCATGCCCATGCATCTTCAAATGCCTGGTCTTCTACAAGGTCAGGAACTAGCAGGAGATCACCAAACGTGGGACATTGAAAGGTGGGAGGAAGTTTTGATGGTCCTGATGGCTTCCAACGCTACAAGGTGATCCCACCTGAGATGGTTTCCGCACGGCACCGCCACTAGCCTTCGGTGGACCAATGGAGCTATAGGTTGCGCAGGGGCGTCAAACGGCAGCCGGCTATGTGGAGATGTTGCACGGGGGGCATCTGTCATGACTGAAGGCTGGTCTGTGTGGTGCTGACTGGCTTTTTCAACACTTGACTAAGGACTTCTTCCAGACGAAGGAGCTGTGGGTGTTGGTTGATTTGAGTTTCTGCCTTCAAGCAGTTCATCTTCATGTAGTGGCCAGTGTGGGATGTGTGTTTCTGTTGTCATTGTGTACCCCCCGCAGACGTCACGTTGGAGACAAAGCACGAGGAGCCGCTAACAGCTAATATTAGCGTTGGACTCGTTCTCCAAGATGAAGCAGAAGCACTGCGAGACAAGGAGTGCAAATATTTGTAAGCGCTGCGCAAATACTCCCAAAAAGGAGCCAAGCCAGCCAGGCGGCGGCGGATTCCTCCACGCTCAGAGCCCTGGTGTTAAACTCAAGACATCTTGAAAGCCTGGAAATCATACGTGTCAAAAAGGCCTTCTGTCAATTTTGACAGAAAATGTGTGGGTTTGGAGTCTTTGGGTTGCAGTTCCACCCAGAAGACGCTCCCTTCTATTTTGACTGGCGTTTCAAGGGAAACCAGTCCTGGTCGGGCCGTCGCTCAACCTGGGAGGATAAATCTTGCGTTATACCCTCCGACTAGAGCTGTCCTATCTAGTCGTTGAGCACGAACCGACCAAGCCTGCTTGAACGAGAGCTGAAATGTCTTCTACGAAAGGCCGGACAGTCCAGTTTGACACCCCATGCCGGGGGTCTCCGGAGATCATGTGGCTCTTAATCCTTCTGCTACGGCTCCACCGGGCTCATGCTGGATCATGTGTGGTCACCACGCCGTCCCTTCTGATGTGCGCCATGCAGTTCTCCGCCGGGGCGCAGTGTTTCTGGTGAGTCAACTCGGTGAGAAACTATGACCATCGACTATTTCGCCGTTTGCGGCCCAGGGCTGAATTTTTGTGTAATGGCCCAAAACACCTTCTAAAAACAGAACTTGACAATAAAGTAGCAAAAATAGAAAAATCTTCAGTCATTTTTACAAGAATAAGGGAAAAAAGTCATAAGTCAAGTCAAGTCAATGATGTGATGTTATGAGGAAATCATATAAGTAGCATAAGCTTGAAATAGACAAAATATTGAAATATAATTGACATTTAAAAAAAGGAAGTTTTGGAACATTATGTTGCAGAAAAAGTTCTAATGTTAAGAGAATAAAGTCCAAACGCGCCATTTATTTTTTAGGTGCATTATTCATGGCGTGTTTATCGCTTTTTGGCATCATGTTCACGCACGCGAGCTTTCCGAGTCACTGATGGAAGGTTTGGAACTGGCACACGTTGCATGGAAAGCATACGGTGCTGGATTGCCTTTCGTCGTCGGAACAAGTGTTTGGGACTTGTTCCGATCGCGGTAGTAGAGCGGCAACCGTTCATCGACGATTAATCGATCAGCCAATTCATCGACAACTAATCATTGAATCATTTCGCAACAGGCATACTAAACCCGCATAAAAATTCCTACTACTGTTGGTGCATGCTGGCGGCCCCGCCTTCGCCCGCCAACTGACGTGATTGCCAATAGGTCTAGGTCTCACTCCGTTCATGCCGTTGTTCCATGGGGGAATATGCGTCGAGCTGCTGAAGCCGATGCACAGAGTGAACCCCTCTTGTCGCCTGTTCGGAGTCGCGAGACGAGGGAAGCAGACACGGGTGCGCGTGGAAATGTATTGATTATCCGCGCCGTGATTGATTGATTGATTCTGGAGAAAGGCAAGGTCAAAGTTCAAAATCCGCACGCCACCGCTCTACGCGTCTCGCAGCACTTCCTTCCCGGCGTATGATCGTTATATTAACAATAACAAGGCGTTCCGCCGTGCGATGATGATGATGACCCTCCCGACAGTAACCCCCCCCCCCCGACTGAGAGTTACATCGTCGGGCCGCCGCAATCGCCGCGTAATCATACGGCACTGAAACGCTTCCACGGCGGCGCCGGCGTAGCGCGGACGTATTCCTCCTTATCTTTATGGCGCAGTTTGGAGACGAGCGCTGATCGTCCGTGTCCGCCTTGCTGCATCCGGCGTGCAATCATGCAAACGGTCTGGAATGGCGTGAACGAGGGAAAAAACAGTTATAAAAGTACAAGTACATTTTTAACTCGGAGAATGATGTGGAGTGCATGAGAAAGCGCCAGCAGATGCGGGTTAGCGTTAGGGGGCCAAGTGCTGGGTCGTAAACAGCACGGGCGGCCCCCCGACATGCCTCGCTCACCCAATCGAGGTCTTTCAGAAACGGCTTCATGAATAACGGTTTTGTGGTTGAGTGCGTCCTGTCAGTAAGAAACAAAATAAATGAATGAATAATGAACTGAAACTCGAGGCAGAAGAAGCATTCAAGTTGTGAATGCAGTGTTCTACATTGGCCACCAGGTGTCAGTATTGGTCTGGAGAGACAAGCGCCAGAACGGGCATTGCGGGTTTAAAAGATAATCATCATTAAAACACAATAACACTTCCTGTCCTCCACACGTCTGCACGCCACTCACGTCTAATTATTAGAACTAAATTTAGTCCAAACCATTAAAAGTTCTGCAATGATGAAATACTTAAAGTCCATTGCCTAATTTGTTTTTTATGAATAAATGAAAGTTTTAATAGACGTCTCAAACAATCGAACACTCTAAAGCATAAGAGTGTCGTTTCCATAATTCCGGAGTGAAATATAGTAACGAGGAAAACGAGGATTTTCCGCCATCAATGAGGAAACGGTTTGCGGTTTTGTGGTGGACTCTGATTAGTCCCAAAATATTGAAAGACTATGTAGTATTCTGGCCGCCAGGCGTCATCAATGACACAAACTTTGGCATCAAAGCGTCACACTGCGTGTAGTCTGGCGCGATAGAATGAAAACAAGTTCTCCTCCCATTTCGTGTGGAAGTGGTGAATCTGCGGCTTCTTTGTTTAAGAACCATTTTTCACTAGCTAACTAGTTAGCTTGGTGCCTCTTGTGTGCAAACTACGCGCAGATTCTGCAGTCACAATTCAGATACCGTTATGGCACCCTTTGTTGAGTTTCTAGCCCTCATGCAATGCGAGAAAAGAAAAGGCGTGATGTGCTTCAAGGACACCATCTCTTCGCAGTAACCCCCGGAGACGGCTTGTGTTTTTTTTTTTGGGGGGGGAATGGATGCGGCCCCTTGCATGGGTCGCCCCGAGAGCGCCCCGGGCGAGTGTCACTCCCCGTCGGACGCGCCGTGTAAAGCGCCGCGCACATTTCAGAATAAACACGTCTTGAGAGTCAAGCGTGTGACTTTGAGCGACTGGGAGGGGCTTTTCCTCGTGTGATCGGGAGGCACGAACAAAACTTGCACGCGGTTTCCC
This sequence comes from Oostethus manadensis, assembly GCA_024372805.1. Lineage (NCBI taxonomy): Eukaryota > Metazoa > Chordata > Actinopteri > Syngnathiformes > Syngnathidae > Oostethus > Oostethus manadensis. Next base: position 307,241 of record QODF01000191.1, read on the forward strand.
CGGACTTGTGAAGTCTTGCTGCTTATTGTGTCACCGCGGCGGCTTTCTTAAGCTGCTATTACAGCTACGGTATCGGCGCGGTGCTGTACATAAACACCAACAATCCGCAGCCATGGTCAGAATAGAACATTGCAATTTATGCAGAAAATGTTTGCCTTTTGCCGATTTGACATTATCGGGATTTCAGATCTTGCATGATCAATGCATGATTTGTTTGTACGTACGGAACCCAATGTGGGCCAAGAGCCGAAAAGGGTTCCTCAAAGTGTGGGGCAGCGAGCGTCCCGGCCTGAAAAGATCACACAACGGGCCCCCCCCCGATATCGGGTTGTGAGGTATTTGTACGGGTCTTTCAGGAAATATGAATATTCATGTACTTAAGTTTCTTTAAGATGCTGCGCCTCCCACCCGGTGTCCTCCGGGACCGGTACTGAATGTTGGATATACAGGATGTACAGTATATTACGCAACTATCCAAACCCACCCATCAATTATATTTTTTGTTGGAAAAGTTTCCTACCATGAAAATGTCTTCTAAATGCTACTAATTATGACCAAGCCAAGCATTGTAACTGTTATTGTTGATTATTTTTTATGTTACCTTATAATTGCATTCATACTGTGTTACATAACTATCATGCTAATGTATGAATTTGACTATTAAAAAAATACGCCTTAATAATAACAATAGGAATACATGTAGTTATTATTATATATTAGGTCATGATTTACATTAGAAGTATTATAGTAAATTGTAATCATGTATAATGATTATTATTTTAAGATTGATAAGTTGATATAATAATATTAATAAGTGCAATATACTATTATTAGTAGTAGTATGACAATTTCATTATTGAATACTATCATAACAATAACTACATTGAACCATTATTTTATTGCTACTGTAAATATAATAGCAATCATAATAATAACATATTTGTATACATCTAGGATACATGTACGAGAAAAAACAAGATGAAGAAAAGTAATGGGTGCTTGTGCAGGATATTGGTTGCCATGATGGACTGGGGGTGTTTATCTATTCCCAGTTTGGTTCCGTACATATCTAGAGAGAATGAATAACTCGGTGGTTATTCCCTGGAATTGCACGGGGAAACCGGAGCGTCCCAGGCGGGCTGCAGCGCACGGCGCATGGATTGACTGATGAAATATCACGGCTATCATAGCAGGCCTGCTCAGGGCCTCTTCCGGGGGAAACGGCAAAACATTTGGCATGATCCAGAGCTGTAGATGCTCCCAACAGTTCCCCGGCAATCGCAACGGGATCCTCCGTCCGTTCCAGGCAGCCGATTGGTTTTCTGTGATTCATGGGCCAGTTAAACGCAGCGTTAAACATGATTTGTTTCATCCCGAGTCTTATCCGCCGTCGGGGGAAATCTCGCCCTGCGACATTGTTGTCTGATGACGAAGTGAGAAGGATTCACATTTATTGATATTCATGTCGCATTTTTCAGTGCGTGATTCACATCAAGGCTTGAGAATTATTTTTTTTTTTCAAAAAGTTGATGATGTAACTTCTCGCCGCTTTCTTTGGTTTCCGAATCATGGTGCTGGTACTCGGTATGCCCAAATGTTACAAACCGCTTTTGTACACGAGTGCAAACTACAAGAGCAATAGTACCCTTCAAAATAATAGCAGCCTGGTGTGACTACCCAGATGATTGCTACGTGGCAAACAGTAGATTCTCAGAACACAAACAAGACCCAGCATTCAAGTTATGCACGTCTTAAGGGTGTGCGATTGGCCAATTAGGTGAAAGGGGCGTGTTCAAAAAAATAGCAGTGTCTGCCATTGTCTTTACAAAGTCAAAACTATTTTTTGTTAGTAGGATTTGGTAATCCTGTGAATGAGTAAAGTAATATTTATTTTTTTATAAGTGCTTCACATCCGTGTGGCATGGACTCTACCAACTTGTGGCACCTTTCAGATGTTCTTCCCCTCCAACATTCTTCAACAATATTCCACAATTTATCAACTTTTCTGGCTTTTGCTTCACAAACAGCATTTTTAAATGTCACCCCACAAGTTCTCCATGGGATGAAGGTCCGGGGATTGGGCTGGCCCCTCCATAACATAAGAAGATAAGAAGATGTTGCTGGTTTCCTAGTGTGTTTGGGGTGATGGTCTTGTTGATTCCAAGGGCATGTCCTCTTCAGCATAAGGCAACATGACCTCTTCAAGTGTTCTGACATATGCAAACTCATCCATGATCCCTGCTATGGGATAAATAGTAGGAGAAACATCCCATATCATGATGCTTCACTGTCTTCACTGTGTGCTGTGGCTTCAATTCACATGTTCTTTGTGGCCCTTGGACCCAAAAAGAACAATTTTACTCTCATCAGTCCAGAAAAGGGTTCCTCCATTTCTCTTTATGCCAGTTGATGTGCTCTCTGGCAAATTGGAACCTCTTCTGCACATTCCTTTTTTAACAGAGGGACTTTGTGGGGGATTCTTGTAAATAGATTAGCTTCACACAGACGTCTTCTAACTGTCACAGTACTTACAGGTAACTCCAGACTGTCTTTGATCATCCTGGAGCTGATCATTGGCTGAGCCTTTGCCTTTCTGGTTATTCTTCCATTCCTGAATCACACCTGTTTTTTTCAGAAAACTGATCACTGATTGAATGTCACACTGTTTTTGACCACACCCCTTTCAACTAATTGCCCAATCGCACAGCCTTAAGAGTGCATATCACGAATGCTGGGTCTTGTTTGTTTTCTGAGAATCTACTGCACCTACTGATAACTTGTTTGGCATGACAAATAAAAAATATACTAATAACAGTACTTCATCTGCATAGTCACATTGCACTGCTATTACTTTGTACACTACTGTACACACACACACACACACACACATACAAGAGTATAGATCAATAAAGGATCTATCAACATATCTTTGTTACAGTCACGTCTAAGGAGTTAGAGCACAGCCATTAAGTTTTGCCATTGTTGAAAAAAACAAAAATATTAATGTAAAGTAATTAAAGAAAAAAATAATTGTTGCAGAAATCTTATTATTTTCTGGACTTATTATTAATTATTAGGGTAATAAATACCAATTAATCAGCTGGCCAGTAATAGCTGTCAGACAATAATCACTAATCGCCACTAAATGCGTTTGACAGTATTTGGGACTATATTTATACAGTATATTTATATATATATTTATTCTGTGAGCAGTGTAACTGGATTATACATTTTATACCCTAATATTGGAATTGGTGTGTGTATCGGTCAGGTCCTGCTCCGTAACGACGTACAATATGGTTTTAGGAATTTAAGATGAAGCTGTCGCGTTACGTCCGAGATTCCCACTATTAACATCCGCCGGTAGAGTTCGGAAAGTTCCGATGTTTTTCCTCATGAGAAATGCTTCAAATCCAAACAACTGAATGCATCCTACCCCCCAAGAATGGAAGTTGTTATTAAGTTAACTCACATTATAGTTTTACGAATATATCTTCCACCCCTTTGAGCCCACGCTGATGTGCTTCCGCGGCGTCGGGAGTTCTGCTTGCCTTTGTGTTCAGGATTAATAGAGTCAGGCGGTAGGGTTGGCCATTAGCGCCAATCAGTATTCACGGGGCAAGCGCCGGTGTCACACAGCCATCAGGGAAATTTGCTGAGATACAAGGAACTCTCAGGAGCCGCAAGGCGTGACGTTCTCCGACGAGTCGATATATGACAGATTGATAAATGAACAAATTAGCCGGCCTCACCCCGCACGGGACGGCGGTCGCGGGTAAGCGTCAGAAACTCAAACGTACCACTTCCTTTCTGAGGGCGGTCTGCAGCGCAACGGTCAGAGGGATGTTGCGAAAGGATGCTGGCGCAGATTCATCACCATTCCATTGTGAGGCCGTCTCGCTCCCGGATGGGGGAGGCTGCCTCCGAACAGAACCTTCCTTTGACGGAGTCATTTGTCATCAATCGCCATTTGTCCTGAGCCCGGCTTTGTGGGGGGTCGCTGGAGTGATTGGACCACTCTGTGACCTGAGGGCACTACAAGGCCGGTCCTTTGGAGCTCAATCACTCGTCCCTGCTAACTTTTTTCGGTTAAGTTTGGGTTTGCTGAAGTTTTCTTTGCTTGTTTTACAGAGTTTTCTAAACAATAGCTATGGAAATACAGTGAGGGAAAAAAGTATTTGAACCCCGGCTGATAGTTTGCCACTAAGAAAGAAATGATGAGTCTATAATTTCAATGGTAGCTTTATTTAAACACTGACAGACAACAATGACAAAAAAAAGTCCAGAAGAATGCTTTTCAAATAGAGTTATAAATGAATTTGCATCTCCCTGAAGGAAATAAGTATTTGATCCCTTGGTACTTGGTGGCAAAACCTTTGTTGGCAATCACAGAGGTCAGCCGGTTCTTGTAGTTGGCCACAAGGTTTGCACGCATCTCAGGGGGGTTTGGGCCCACTCCTCTTTGCAGATCCTCTCCAAGTCATTCATGTTTCGTGGCTGATGTTTGGCAAGTCCAACCTTCAGCTCCCTCCGCAGATTTTCTATGGGGTTAAGGTCTGGAGACCGACTAGGCCACTCCATGACCTTAATATGCTTCTTCTTGAGACAATCTTTTGTTGCCTTGGCCGTGTGTTTTGGATCATTTGTCATGCTGGAATACCCAACCACGACCCATCTCACCCAACACTTGATGTTACATGGTCCCATCCATCCTCCCTTTGATGCGCTGCAATTGTCCTGTCCTCTTGGCAGAAGAACACCCCCAAAGCATAATGTTTCCACCTCCATATTTGACGGTGTTTTTGGACTCATAGGCAGCTGAAAGGCATAGGCATCTGACCACAACACTTTCACCCAGTCTTCCTCTGAATCAGTCAGATGTTCAGTGGCAAACTTCAAACGGGCCTGTAGATGGACTTTCTTGAGCAGGGGGACCTTGCGGGCACAGCAGGATTTCAGTCCTTCACGGCGTAGTGTGTTACCAACTGTTTTTGTGCTGTCTATGGTCCCAGCTGCCTTGAGATCATTGACAAGTTCCTCCAGAGTGGTTCTGGGCTGATTCCCCACCGTTCTCATTATGATTGAAACTCCACGAGGTGAGATCTTGCATGGAGCTCCAGACCGAGGGAGATTGGAAGTTAATTTATGTTTCTTCCATTTGCCAATACTTGCACCAACTGTTGTCACCTTCTCACCCAGCTGCTTGGCGATGGTGTTGTAGCCCATTCCAGCCTTGTGTAGGTCCACAATCTTGTCCCTGACATCCTTGGAAAGCTCTTTGGTCTTGGCCATGGTGCAGAGTTCGGCATCTGGATTGATTGATTGATTCTGTGGACAGGTCTCTTTTATACAGGTAACGAGCTGAGAGGGCTGCCAATGTCAGCTCGTTACCTGTATAAGATCCACCTGGGAGCTAGAGATCTGACGGATAGGGATCAAATACTTATTTCCTTCATGGAAATGCAAATTCATTTATAACGCTTTTTGAAACGCATTCTTCTGGATTTTTTTGTCATTGTTGTCTCAGTGTTCAAATAAAGCTACCATTGAAATTATAGACTGATCATTTGTTTGTTAGTGGCAAACTTACACAATCAGCTGGGGTTCAAATA
>QODF01000191.1:319344-334393 GCA_024372805.1 Oostethus manadensis
CTGGAGTGGCAGAGAAGTATGTTAGAGCGGTGCAGGACATGTACGAGGACTGTAAGACGGTAGTGAGGTATGCTGCAGGTGTGACAGAGGAGTTCCGAGTGAAGGGGGGACTCCATCAGGGATCAGCTCTGAGCCCCTTCTTGTTTGCTATGGTGATGGACAGGCTGACGGACGAGGTTAGACAGGAATCTCCATGGACTATGATGTTTGCAGATGACAATGTGATATGTAGTCGGAGCAGGGATAGATGGATCGGTGACTGAGTGTGTTAAACAGCTCCACCTGAAAATGAGTATTCATGCTGCTTCACACTAGCGATGTGTCATTCTAAAATGGATCCAGTCCGTTTCTTCCTCAGCTTGCGTGTGTGTCAGCATGCAGCTGAAAACCGAGGTTAAGTGCTACCATCATCCTTGAGTTGTTTTTTCACCTTAATTGGACTCCATGGTCAATCCAGCTGTTTGGATGTACTTTTTGAGACTGCTCAAGAAGTTCAACCTGCCCAAGGAACTGCTAACAAACAACCTTCTACAAAGCCATAGTACAGTCTGTTCTCTGCTCCTCCATCACAGTCTAGTTTGGCTCTGCTACCAAACTGGACAAGAGCAGACTGCAACGGACAATCAAGTCTGCAGAGAAAATCATTGACCCCAGCCTGCCCTCCTTAGAGGAACTGTACAGGTCCAGAGCCAAGAAGAGGGCAGGCAACACACCCCGCCCAAAAACTGTTTCAATCCCTGCCCTCCGGTAGGCGATACAGAGGACTGTTCGCCAGAACAACCAGGCTCAATAACAGTTTCTTCGCCCAGGCTGTCTAACTATTGCACTCCTAACACCCCCCTGCTATTTTGTACCCATGAGCATTTGCACTACATCCTCTTTGGACATTACACTGTAAATTGTATTTGAACCTGCAACATTGTAAATACCATCATTATTCAGTATGTAATAATCACAATTATATACACTTCATGTAAATATGTATAGTACTATTCTCCTGTTCCTCGCTATGTACACTTATTGTTATTATTATTATTGACAGAGAGTCATATTGAGCGGAGTCAAACTCCTAGTGTGGCAACACATATGGCGAACAAAGCCGATTCTGATTCTGATTCTGGACAGGATTTGGTAGGGTGCACCACCCCCACCCCCTGTCCCAAAGGTCCCACAGAGCCTAGACCAGGGGTAGGGAACCTCTGGCTCGAGAGCAGCTCTTTTGATGACTGCATCAGGCTCTCAGACATTTATCATCGCAATAATATTTAGATTTTTTTCACTGACATTTTAAAGTCAAAATTACAGAGTGATAAATAAATAAAAAATACAATTTCCTATGCATTTTATTCCAGCCAGTGCCAGCTCTCCTTCATATATTTTCTAGTCAGGGTAATACAGTAGCCTACTGAGGTCATTGAGACGTGAAGAAGTGAACTTCCCTTCTGCAGAGCGACCTTTTGACGAAGAAGATGTCCAAAAGAAAGAAAAATACCGGGACACCAGAAATTGCATTAATGGAGACAATCATTGTATTTATCATCGGTGAGCTTCGGTAGAACAACGTTATCGAGAAGAATACTTGTTATGTTCTAAAATGGTTGGTGTGGCTTAAGAATTGTACTCAATGGCGGGAAATTTGATACGTCTCTCACGGAAATACATTTTAAAATGTGTGACTTTCATGGCTCTCTTAGTCAAAAAGGTTCCCGAGCCCTGGCACAAACCAAGCTTGTAGTCAAGGGTTTTCTGCAGGGACACATCTACAGAGAAATGTCTGTTCGTTTGAGGATCCAGTGAGCACAGGGAACTCCGTCATCCATAAATGGAAGAAGTTTGGAACCAGCCGGACTCTTCCTAGAACCGGCCAGCTGTCTAAACTGAACAATCGGAGAAGGGAGGTGACCAAGAGACTGTTGGCTAACTGACAGAGCTCCAGCGTTCCTCTGGGGAGAAAGGAGGACCTTCCCGAAGGACAACAGATGGGACTTTTTCCACTCACACTGTTTTTGGAGAAGACCTGCAAGAAGGCGTGTAGAACGACAAATCTTACGGGTGTGTTTCAATGACGTGACAGTGCGTTTATTTTTTCTATTTTTATTTTTATTTATCCAAGAAAGTCCCACTGAGGTTGGAAACCTCTTTTTCAAGAGAGTCCTGGCAAGGAGGCAACAAAAGTTCTAATAAACACAAACAATTAAAAACAGTTACACATTGAGGAGGTTGTCTCAGTCTGGACCTAAAGGATGGAATGAGCTTCACTCATTTCCTGTTCTTTTGCAACATATTCCATGTGGATGGAGCAGAGGTGGACAAGAGCTCTTTTTCCCAGTTCGAGCAAATGGAAGGAAGAGCAACAAATGATGGCTTGAGCGCGGACTGTAAGAATCAGAACTTCTCCGTGTCATCAGGTTATTGATGTAGGAAAGTCCTAGCATGGCCTTGTAACTAAAAGGGTACCAATGTCCCAGCCTCCTACTGGACGAAGAAGGCCATCCCACTCGAGAGTGCCATTCACAATGATGGGTCAAGGCTCTAGAGTTTGTAATTAATCTCGAAGAAGCATGAAGACATCAAGCTGAGGCCTTCATGTACGACAAGTCTCCATAATCTAAAATGGATAAAAAGGTTATTTCTGTAGAAAAAGCCCAATTTGAGTTTGAGCTTCAGGATTTCCAGGATCTACCAGCAAAATCCCAAAGACTGGGAGATATGGTGTTCTGAGTCTGGCCTGCACCTAATTGCTCAACTTCAGAGGGCAGCTTTTGACCTAAATGTGTACCAAGATGGATGAAAAAACTCGGTAGAATAAATAAAATCCATCTTCTTGATCCTTGAAACACCCATTCATCATTTTTTATGCCACCTATTCTCATTAGGGTTGCGGGTATGCTGGAGCCTATCCCAGATGACTTTGGGTGGGTGGAGGGGTACACCCTGGACTGGCTGCCAGTCAATCACAGACAAACCACTCATACCTATGGACTACCCGGACTCAAGGGGAGAGCATGCAAACTCCACACAGAGATGCCCACCGGAGATTCAAACCCAAGTCTTCCAAATCTCCTCACCGTGTTGCCAACATGCCACACAGTCACGACCACTCGACCACCGTGCGGCCCGTACTTGAAAAAATCCTCCATTTCCCAGGACGTATGAATATAGCATTACCTTTATGAATCAGGTAATCACCACCCTCCTTACAAGACCCCCCTAAACGGTTATCTCTGTTGCTCCACAAAGCTCTTAAGGCAGATTGCCAAAGTTGCTCTGAACCTGAGATAATCATCCCCCCGTTGATCCGGTGTTGGCGAGAGATGAACTGCGCTGACAATGTCTGAAGCGTCCAACGTGATGCAGCAACGGAAACAAAGCCAAACGCTCCGACTCGGCTGGCATTCCAGCAGAAGTCACAGTTCAGTCCCGATATGAGAGCGAGCCAAGGAACACGCTGTGCTAAAAACCCGCAAATTGACAGCAAACAGAAGCACAGGCGTCGACGTCGGGAAGCTGTCTCAACTAAAAGTTTAGTGGGCTCGAAACACAAATGTTTGAGACAAAGTTGCACAGGATTTAGTTTGCAACTTTCATTTGTTTGACTGCAAGAGTACTTAGTCATTGCCTCAAGTGGAGCGGTGCCCAAGCTGCAGTAACGACTCCAAACTCCACGGGTCTCATGATTCAGTTCAAAAATCCATCCATCCGTTTTCTTCCGCTCATCAGAGGTCGGGTCGCGGGGGCAGGGAAGCCCAGAGGTCCCTCTCCTCGGCCACTTCGTCCAGCTCTTCCCGGCGGACGCCGAGGCGTTCCCAGGCCAGCTGAGAGACATAGTCTCTCCAACATGTCCTGGGTTTTCCCCGAGGCCTCCTACCGGTCGGACGGGCCCTGAACACCTCCCCAGGAAGGCGTCCGGGAGGCATCCTAACCAGATGCCCGAGCCACCTCATCTGACTCCTCTCAATGCGGAGGATCAGCGGTTCTACTCCGAGTCTCTCCCGGATGACAGTGCTCCTCACCCTTTCTCTAAGGGAGAGCCCAGCCACCCTGCGGAGAAACTCATTCCGGCCGCTTGGACCTGCCATCTTGTCCTTTCGGTCACTACCCCAGTTCAAAAATCTGTAGTTCCAATCGCCTTAAATCGTTACATCTCCAATCACTCTTCCCTCAGTTGGTGCTTTTTAAATCCAAGTTCAACGGGTCGAATGTGCACACAGAAGCTGTAGTAATTTTGCATTTCATCATCAAACTTTAAGTTACGTGCCGCTAAAAAACACAATAAATGACTTGTATGAAAAGACACCAGAAGTCGGGCTACTTCCGACTTATTCACTTCCTGCTTTTGCAACATGGGAACTGTAGTTCTGCTATCAGCAGCTGACTGTATGTCCGTCCTTACATAACCACATAAAGATTAGTAGTAGTAGGGCAGCACTCCCCCCGACCGGGACCCCGAAGGGGCCTGGATAGGAGGTCCGATTCTGAAAGGGTCACTGACGCGAACGATCAACTTGTCTTAAATATTAGTAAGTATTGTTTGTAATTGTGTTTTGAAGTGTAAATGACTAAGCTTATCCTTTAAATATTCTTTTATAACCTGATTCATTTCATATTTTGTCGCGACGGCAGTGTGACCCGCCAATCGTCAGCTTTTGGCTGTGAAAAGATGTTTACATAACATGTACAATGCTTTGCAGTCTTGTCGCTATGGTGGAATAGTGTTTAGAAGACAATATGTAGCAGTTATTATGTAGCAGCAGTCATCAGTGAAATGAACAGTGCAAAAAAAAAAAATAGGTGGGCGTCCATCCGCCACTAGTTCTCTGCACTTGACTTGTCTTAAACCTTCCTCTTTTGGAAAAAAAAACATTAACATCCAGCAGCAACACAACATTTTGCATGACTACTGTTTAGATGAAAAATAGCCTTAAAGAAGTCCTCAAAGAGTTTGTTTACTCTGCTTTAGCTGAAGTGTTTCTGCTGCCGGAAATGATGCTTTGCAAGTTCGTCATGGATGGCGCCATGAACTATAAATAGAACGTATGCAATTTTTACCATTCACTTTCAAAAACCGACAGTGACCAACATAATTACCGACAATAAATAACATATTCAAGCAAAGTTGATCAAGTATGTCAGTGATCCTTTTGGGGAGCTGTGGTCGAGACCCTGCGCCTAAAGTCCGGTCATTTGCCCCGCCCCCAGTCGGGCTAAAATGTTTATTCATGTTTTTATGTAGATGGAAGACAACATATTTGGGTTTGTCTGCCATGACAGGGCACCGGTGTGAGTGACAGGAAGAAAAGCGGTGACGTATACCCGGAATACAAGATGACGGGTCATTTTCGGTTTTGCACGGGAAAGCCTATTTTAGCCTGCACGCCTGGTACCGCCTCACTCGAGGACAATTCCAAAGAACATCACGGCGCCTGTCTCCAAAGCGGTTGCGTGGGATTGTTTTTCGGGAGTGCTTATCACGGCGGGCGGGCCTCCCTCTGTCCTGGTTATTGCCTCCTTAAACGGGACAGTCGTGAGAATGTGCTGCAATCAAAGACAAACAGCGTTCATCTTCTCTATTGCGCCCTCCGGCCTGTCTCAGCTTTATTAGCTCGGCGCGAGAGGACACTTCTTGACATATTCATCTTCCCATCCTCGTCCTTTATGATAGCACACCCCCCCCCCTCCGTTGTTTTCCTTTTCCTAATGAACTTTTCTTCATGCGGGCGATGAAGATGCCGTGCGCTTCTCGCAGCCGCCAGGGAATGAAGCAACCTGAGGGATCTCCCCGCTAATGATGGCCTGTCACGCATGCAGCTGTCTGGAATCAGTCGCCGTCGTCCTACCGGATGCCGAAACTCCTTCAGCACTCGGAAAAACACACGCTCGAGGTTTGGAGCCTTTCTTTGCAATGTGGGAGAAGGCAGAGCCTCATGGCCGACAAAATCAGGAATACTAATTATTCCCACAAACCTATTGAAATATTACAGAGTATGTATTCTTTTACTTTTACTTATTTCTTTTCAAATGCTCTTTTTAATAGACAGTATTTGTTTGGAGTTCTATGACTTTTTCTCCTTTTCGGTGTTCACCGGTTCACGTCCTAGAGTATAAAATGCTTTTTTTGCTGTTGTATTATTATTATTATTTATTCCCACAATATAAGGATGTAATGTGTATATTTTTCCACTTCTCCGAGTAATAGATTTTACTTATTTATTCATGCAGTCCGTACAGGCCCATGGTATCATTCTATGTAATATAATTAATAATATACTTCATACAATTATATATGATATACTTATTTAATAGTATAATATAATAATAATGATATTTTTATGGCTTTATCTTAAAAAACGGATTTTCCACATAATACTAAGAATTAATTCTAATACGATTTAGGATTATTTTTATTAATATTTTTTAAGTTCCATATTTTTTTCATAATACTGCTGATTTATTTACATAATGCATGTCAGGCTATATTCTCACTTTATAGTTTTTTATTTTTATTTTATTTTCTCATATTACTACAAATTTCAGGCAATGTTATGCATTAATTTTCTACAAAATATATTTTATTTTCTTGTAAAATGATGAGTGTGTTCTCATAATTCTTTTTCACAGATTGTTTGCATTCTAGCAACACGTATGGGACCAAATTCTCATAGTTTGGACTTTTTTCTCATATTTCTCAAAATTACTCATTCATTTCCAGTAAAATGTATAAATAAGAGAATAAAAAAGCTGTGTATTTTTTATTCCTTCAAGTTGCAAATTTTTTTGAGTTTGAGTAATTAATTCTTGCTGTATGTACATATAAGGCTGTATCTTTCTCATTCCCTGTGAATGTATTTTCCCACGTAATGCTTTGACGGCCAATCAAAGACCGGAAGTTGATGCCGATGGAATAAAAGTAAAGTCCCACGTCCCAATTAGTGGGCGGCATCCTGACGGGGGACATTTGAACAATGTCATTCGTCAAAAGCTGCTGCCATTTAGTCTCAATCAGGGCGGTGTTTTCGGGACTGCCGAGCAGCGCCATCCATCTCACGCTCATCTCTAGCGCCTTATTAGTCCAATTTCAAATGTTTAATATCCCGAGATGGATCGCTGATGTAGATTTGTCACATCCAATTGCACTGATCCTATTTAACCTTCAGCGTCGTCACTTCACTCACTCACGGGTCCATCTTCATTTGTTCCACCAACTTTTAGAGCAGCTCAAGTCCAAATCCGCTAATGTGGACGCAGGATTTATACATTCTTATATCGGGCGCCATCCGCTTCGGCTCCCTCGTAAAAGCGCCAACCCGGCGGTGCATTCAGGGTGTTTCTCTGTGTTTGATTTTACGTCCGTAGCATTTCTGGTTCCTACAGGAAAGCATTCAAACTTAGCGCAGCATCCGCAGTCACACACTCGCCGGCGCACTCCCGCCATTTTTCGCCATCTATATGTCTCTTTAGGTGCACGTTTACGTTGATATTTGGTTTGATTTATTTTCTTTTTGCAAATTGTGGTTGCAGCAGAACAAATAATTGATAGTTTCTTTTTCCAAAACTGGATCAAAGTGGGCCGCACGCTGGATGAGTGGGTAGCATGTTGGCCTCACAGCCAGGAGGTTCTGGGTTCAAATCTCCGTCGGGCATCTCTGTGTGGAGTTTGCATGTTCTCCCCGTGCGTGTGTGGGTTTTCTCCGGGTACTCCGCTTTCCTCCCACATTCCAAAAACATGCATGTTAGCTTCATTGGCCGCTCTAAATTGTCCATTAGAGTGGGAATGTGAATAACTGGATTGACTGGCGTCCAGTCCAGGGTGTACCCCGCCTCCCGCCCAAAGCCAGCTGGGATAGGCTCCAGCATACCCGCAACCCTAATGAGGATAAGCGGTACAGGAAATGGATGGATGGATAAAAGTGATGTCGTTATGTGCATGTGAAAAGTGTTAACATGCTTGGGTGTCTGGAATGGACTACTTGGATTATTTTGACTCGCGGGCCACATTGAGTAAATGTACACGTCTATATATAGATGTCATTAACAGGGAAGGAGACACTTGCTCACGGTGCAACAACAGTAAAGCGCATCCGCAGCAAGTTAACGCATCACCTAAATCAACTACATAAATACACCACACCTAAGCGCTAAACTTAAAACAGTTAGTTCCAAACGCCCACAAGGCATGCTGGGTGGTCTAGCGACAACAATACGGACTATGAACAATAAAACATTGGATATCAGGAGTTTGATAGCTTCTCCTTGTTTGCTTCTATGACAACCTCAACATATTTTGCAACCAAGCAAAAATGTGACAAACCTGGCAACATGTTTGGAAAAAGAGGCTACCCAGCATGCCTTGCGGCAGGGATTTTTTTTTCCGGCATGGGTATTGTGCACATTTGTTTGTATTCCCACATGGCGCAGTAGGAAGGTTACTTGGCGTGTGTTTCGGATCACTTTTTTTTGTACAAGCTCCAGATCACATCGGACTATTTTGCCGACTCAGACGTGCCACGATAGCCCTGCACGTAACAATGCCGGCGAAAGTAGAATTTGACGGGTTTGAAAAATGGAATTTAGACGTGCCCAGTGGGCCTGATGTGTGCACTTTGCCCACCCCTGGAATAGAGTCGGTTTTGGTTTGAGTCGGAGCTTCTTAATGACGTCAAGCAAGGCACCGCTGTAGTTTGTTGGGACAGTTTTTTGGACATGTCGGAGTGGCTCCCCCAGTTTAGCAGCCTGGTACCTTTTCTGGGCCGGTGCCTCCCGACCTGCTGTGGGGCTTTGCTGGTAATTTCTACGCGATATTAGCAGAAAAAATGTACTCGATTGCGGCCATATTTTGGATGTTGTGCCACATACTCCGCCTGGACTCCAAAAGTGCCTCCGGGGCTTCCGTTGGGAAAACATTTTTATTGCATTTTCACATGAAATCTGTCCGTTATTTTATGGGGAAAACAATTCCCGAGCATGGCAGAAGGGTTAGCAGGGGTGCACTTGCGTTTGCACTTCCAGCCGTTAGGAATGTGAAAAAAGCAGATTTCAAAGAGTATTATTAATGTGCGAGTGAGTATTAGTTAACACTTGCAGCAGCTGTTGGAGTCGACTACTTTGTTGCAGGGGGACGTCTTTTATGTGTATCGGAATTTACGGTCTCTCGCTCGGGAAGGAAGGCGCTTGGAAGGCTGAAGGCAATTAAACATCTGCGACGGGTGGCGCGCACTTTATAACCCCCACGTTGCCACACACACACACACACACACACACACACTCCCGATGGTCTTTAAATGCAAGTCTTGTGTTGCAACAACGTGACTGCCGTTATCTTGGAACACAATCTGTCATCTGCACGATGGCAAGACATCGTCATCATTGCACGATGCAGCAAAGTGACGCGTACGAGTGCAAGACTGCGGCGCCACCAGAATATTGTCCTTACAAGCTCAGCCCGACTTTTGTTACAAAACCACCTTGAATGTGGCTCAAGTTCAGGGGTCTGCAACCCCAACTCTTATCCTGCCACGGGTGCACCTGGATTATGCTTCTGTGTGGTCACTACGCCGTCTCTTCTGACGCCGTCACGAGCCTCTTAAGGTTCTGTGCTGGAGTTGAGCGTGGGCCGTGCAATTCTCCTCCAGCATGCTAGGGGGCGGTGTTTTCTGGTGAGTCAACCCGGTGAGAAACTATGACCATCCCCTGTTTAGCCGTTTGTGGCTGATCTGTTGTTATTGGCACACAACAATAATATTTTGTGGACTGATGAGAGTCAAATTGTTCTTTTTGGGTCCAAGAGCTGCAGACCGACTCTGAATGGAAGCCACGGTACACAGTGAAGACAGTGAAGCATCCTGATATGGGCACGCTTCTCCTACTATTTATCCCATAGCAGGGATCATGGATGAGGTTGCATATGTCCAAATACTTGAAGAGGTCATGTTGCCTTATGCTGAAGAGGACAAGCCCTTGAAATCAACAAGACCATCACCCCAAACACACGAGAAAACCAGCACCATCTTCTTATCTTCTTATGTTATGGAGGGGCCAGCCCAATCCCCGGACCTTCATCCCATGGAGAACTTGTGGGGTGACATGAAAAACGCTGTTTGTGAAGCAAAAGCAAGAAAAGTTGATAAGATGTGGAATGTTGTTAAAGAATGTTGGAGGGGAAGAACATCTGAAAGGTGCCACAATTTGGTAGAGTCCATGCCACACGGATGTGAAGCACTAATAAAAAATGAAATATTACTTTACTCATTCACAGGATTGACAAATCCTACAAACAAAAAATAGTTTTGACTTTGTAAAGACAATGGCAGACACTGCTATTTTTTTGACCACACCCCTTTCAACTAATTGGTCAATCGCACACCCTTAAGATTGTGCATATCATGAATGCTGGGTCTTGTTTGTTTTCTGAGAATCTACTGCACCTACTGGTAACTTGCTTGCCATGTAGCAATAAAAATATACCAATGCCAGTACTTCACCTGCTTAGTCACATCGCACTGCTGTTATTTTCAACACTACTGTACGCAGCAGTCAAATAGGTTGTGTGTTCCGAGTGGGTTCTAATTCTGCTCGAATGGCTCTTTTGTTGCTAAAGGTCGCCCACCCCTGCTCTAGTTGGAGGAGATGACAACAACGGTATCTGTCACGATACTGAGGAGCTGTCAAGTGGTTGACCCCCGGCATGCAGAAACAGGAGGAGCCCAAGGTGCAAAATAAAAAGTCCTTTAGTAATCAAAAGCATGTGCAGAGCTACTCACAGTGTGCAGGTACAATTACCAAAAAGCGACAGGGGAAAAAAGGTCATGTAGAGCATCTAGGTGAGAGCAGGTGAAGTGGACCAGGATTACTGAGGTCCCAGAAACAACGCCGGGCTTGTAAACCCAACTGATTGAAACTGGAAAAGGATGCATCCACATACTGGTTTATGCAAGACCTCTACCGAGTGGCACGTTTGTAAAAAGCAAACTGGCTTCAGGGGCTGACTTGGTCTGAATTTGGCACCACCAAGTTGACATAAAACCTCAGATGCTGCAACGGTTCACCTGTTCCTTGGGATTTGTTGGCCAAAGGGTAAGGGAAACGACACAGAATGATCAATAAACCAATATTATCAGTGAAGATGGATCAAAATGACCGCCTTTCATGCATTTGTCAGCATTTTGGAGACTTTTATGTTCAGCTGCTCATGCAACACATGCAAACCAAATGTCCCATTCCGGACTAAAAGTGGCTGACATTAAATTAGGGGTCTACTTAGTTGTTCTTAGTTTCGCACGCCTTAACCCCCACCTGACAAACTGTTTCGTTGGAATTATTGTTGAAGTTTGGGGAAGCCGTCGGTAATGTGATTCATTTGACTTGTAAAAAACTGCAACGTGGTAACCGGCAAAACCAAATTGTCTTTGAAGGATCCCTGGAAAGCGCCAAAATGACCCCGCTTCCTTTCTGTTCATGCTAATTTTAGGATAAGTCCCCACAAATGTCACTTTGTTGACCAGTTTGAATTTTTAAAAGCTTCCATGTGGGTCTGCCTGGCTGATTATTAGCGGTCACACCCTGGATGGGCCGCACGGTGGATGAGTGGGTAGCACATTGGCCTCACAGTCAGGAGGTTCAGGGTTCGAATCTCCGTTGGGCGTCTCTGTGTGGAGTTTGCATGTTCTCCCCGTGCGTGTGTGGGTTTTCTCCGGGTACTCCGCTTTCCTCCCACATTCCAAAAACATGCATGTTAGCTTCATTGGCCGCTCTAAATTGTCCATTAGAGTGTGAATGTTTGTTTGTCTGCCCTGCCATTGACTGGCGACCGGTCCAGGGTGTACCCCGCCTCCTGCCCAAAAGTCAGCTGGGATAGGCTCCAGCATCATTATATCCTCCATAATGAGGATAAGCGGCATAGAAAATGAATGAATGAATACCCTGCATGAATAATACTAATATACAAAATATAATAATAAAACAAACCTGCCTTGAAGGATCCTTGGAGAGGCCCAAAACCACCCTTGTACAAACCATTGAATTTGTGGGCACGGTGTCTTGAGACTTTTTCATACATCTCTTCATGCCAGATGGGCACACCAATTTTCACAGTGCTAAGTCAAATGAGCTGCTGGGGCTGATTTTATTTTTTTTTTTTTAAAACAACAACAACAAAAACACAGTCGGGTTCTACCTCGTCTCACATCCTCAGGTTTTTATCAAAATGAACAGGCTGCTAAGTTGTATTCATTTTTAGGTTTGGGGAAGCCTTTAAAAATGTATTCAACCTCTGAAACTGCAACAAAAAAACTACTTGAAAACTTCTATTGGGCGCTACATTTTTTTTTCCAGCTACACTACGGGACATTAATTTACATGAAGATTGGCAAGCTTCTAACTTTTATTGGTTTTTTTTTATTTGGGGAAGCTTTCCAAATTGCGATTCAATCTACATATAAAAGTACTACTACCACTACCAGCACCACTACAGTTTCTAATACCTCTACTCTTGGGAATGGAATATTTCCCTCTGCTCTGATTGGGCTGAGTTAATTGGACTCTGCTAAACCCTCATTTATAACCGCTCTCTCCAGTGCTGGCATTGTCACTGTTTTTATCTCCTCCGGTTTGAGTAAACCGGAAACTGTCCTTGAGACTCCATAGACATCCCAAAGCTGTTTGATTGAAAGAATCTGGGGGGACTAGAAAGGGCCGGTCCCAACACTACCAAGTCCCTTATCAGACATGCATTTCTAACAAGACCAAAGCAAACTGTATGGTTTTGGAGGGTTCTGACATTGTGTTTCTGCCGAAGCCACATGCGGCGGCTACGCTACCAAACCAACATTGCAAAACGGCCTCACCGAACGGACTCCTCAGCAGGTCTTCTGTGGATCTGCATAAATATTTCCGTCTCTCCACCAACGCAATCCCTACAAGTGGTCACGCAGTAGCGCACAAAGCTAAAGCTAGCAGGGCTGTGTGAGGTTTGCTTTAAGAGGGGTCGTAGGTTAAGCCTGTGTGGGGCTTAAAGAAACCTATTTCTCTTATCTTGCCCGGTCATGAACCGCGGGCAAGAACATTATCAGGGCTCGCTGGTGGCGGCGCGCCCGCAGAATTACAGCGGCTGAGGAGATTTGAAACAGGGCAGCGTCCAATCCCCGCTCCAATCAGGCCGTCGTGCGCAGCCTTATCAGACCCCGGCGCTTTCCAACAAAGGAGCGCGGCCATAAATCATCCCTGCAAGGGTGGCGCTGTAGCCGCGCTGCGCCACGTAGCCCGCGACACTTCCTGCACACACCAAACTCGCACCTTCGCGTCAAATTTTTCCGTGCAGCATTTCTACTTCTCAGGATTCACACGCCTTCTCTAGTTTTATAGAGTATTAATATTATTATTATTATTAATATCCTCTCTCTGAGGTGGTCTCTCCCAGGTTTTTGCTGCGTTCCTCTCCATTCTCTGACTTTGTGGATTATTTCCAGTCTTGCTTTGAGTTGTTCCTATCTATTCTTTGCAAGGTTGCCGGCATCGTTAATAACTTGCTGGGGGGCTCGTCATGAATCAAATGACACGATCGATTTTGCCGCAGTACTCCATCTTTTATGACCTTGTGGGTTATTTCCAGTTTTGATTTGCATTGTTCCGTTGGCATTCTATTCCGCTGTATTACTACAAGTTTTATGACGTTGTGGATTATTTCCAGTCATATTTCTAGTGGTTCTTCTTCATTTTGCACCGGGCCGCCGCTGACGTGAATAACTTGCAAGAACGGTGCTTGAAAAAATTAAATGGCACCTTCTATTCTGCTGCATAACTCCAGTTTCAATGATTTTATGGATTATTTCCGGTCTTATTTGGAGTTGTTCTTTTTATTTTGTTCAAGGTTGCCCCTTCCTACTGATACATTGCAAAATAGGCAATACCATGAACCCAATGACACTTTTAATTTTGCAGAATTACTGCTATTATGATGTTGTGTATTATTTCCAGTCTTATTTTGAGTTGTTTTTCTTTACCATGTGCAAGTTGTCATAAATAACTCGCAAGAGGGCAGATCGAATGAACTACATGACATTTTCTGCTCTGGAATTTTCCTGCAAATTCTATGACTTTGTGGCTTATTTCCAGTCTCACTGGGAGCTGTTCTTGGTTATTTTGTTCAAGGTTGCCTCCGTTAACTACTTGCAAGCGGGGCAACGGCAAGAATGAAAGGATCGCTGCATGAGTGCAGCTTTGTGGAACATTCCCAGTGTTGCCTCGATTAGCAGTCAAAGGTGCCGGACCTTCGCTGTGAAACGGGCCCGAGCAGAACGGTACGACGGGTCCAGCGTGAGCGGTACGCCCCAAATGTGTCCGCGTCCTCCTGTGAGTACTTTGAAAAGTAAAAGAGCAAAGGAAGTTTCGAAATCTTTGTGGTGGTGACAGGAAAACAAGATCAACAAGTCTGAAATACTCGCAAATCACCATTTGAAAGGCTTTCCCTTCAGAGCTTCCTTGTCGGGTCATCGCTGTGCATTTTGAGCAAAGTGTGTGTGTGTGTGTGTGTGTGTGTGTGTGTTGCACACTGTTTGACTGACACGAGGGCGTCCGGTGAGAAATCACAGCCCCGTGTTCCTGCGAGCAGACAAGGTGATAAAATCGCTATTCCTGTCAGGTGCGCACCAGCGAATTGTTCATCAGTTCACCACCTATTTTCCTCCGAGGTTCTCCTCCTCCGCTCAAAGCCGGGTTTGAAAGGGAAGCTTTGGTGTGAGCGGGGAGGCCACGGGGGAGCAGATCCCAGCAGAGGCGCTGGAGAAGACGAGCTTCAAACGGGCCTGCAGCGGCGGGTGAATTGCAGAGGGGAGAAAATTGCAATGATTAAAAGTGAAATGTTTGTTTGAAGATAATGTTATTTGAGAAGAGGATTTCTGTCTTGGAGTGGGGAAAACACCAGGAGGAAATGTGGGAGAGAAAGTGGGAAGCATTTCCCACAGTTATGCGCGCGTGTTTGCAATGGACTAACCGTCCTGGCAGCTTCTTGCTATTCCGTGCAAATCGTGCTGCTCTGCAGGGGGGGGGGGGGGGGGGG